>JAZGTK010009204.1:0-17479 GCA_036877625.1 Ambastaia sidthimunki | reverse complement strand
GCTGAAACTCACCTTCTTCCTCTGTAAAAGGTTTTCTCCTCTCTTTCAGATAGCGGCTCATCTCCCCATTGTGACACATCTCCAGAACCAAGTACACATAATTACTGTCCTCAAAGTAATTGTACAGCTTGAGTCAGGAAACAAAAATTAGATCATTAATTAGTCAATATCTGCATTTAAAATAAGTCACTAAGTAATATTGCAAATGCACAATATTTTCCCAACATAAAGATCTTTCATCTTTGTCTATATATCTTTATATAAACAAACATAGAGGCAAATATCAGTATTTTATTCTTTTTTTATTCTAGTCTAGTCTAGTCTATTTTATATTCCACAACTGTTTCATCTATTTTCTATCTTTCTCATTTTCTTTAATGCATTCATGGTTACCACATTCTAATGAATTTGCATGACTCCAGTTTTACAAAATCAAATATTAATTCTAAGGAATTATTTTAATAAAGAACTTTATATTATTTTCCTCATGACCTTTCCAGGCCTGGAAATCACAGTTTCAATATTCCAAAGGTGAATAAACTAGTAACAAAGCGATTTTTGTCATGGCCAGCTGTTATAGTAATCCACGTCTGTAAAGGGGGTTTGCTCACCTCAAGAACTGATGGATGCTTTAACCGACACTGAATCTCCACCTCATTAATGACCCTCTGTACCATGCCAGCTTTGTGCATGGCCTTCTTGTCAATCTGCAAATACACATGGGGAACATTGAGTGTACTTGAACAGATGCTGCACAGCCACAACACTAGTTACTATTCCTGCTCATTAAACAAAAGATTGAAACAGCAGAAAGCATGTTCTTACCATTTTGATTGCCACCTCCAAACCCGTGTTTACAGATTTTGCTTTGTAAACACATGCAAAAGAGCCTTTACCCAGCAAGGTGAGAACTTTAAAGTCCTGAAGTATAAAAAGAATGCAGTCCAAATTAGACAACAAACAAATGTAAAGATAAATTCAGTCCAGTTCCCCTGGGATCAGTCGCATCCCTATGAGGGTTTTGCATCTAAATCTCAAAATGAAAAATCCTACCTCAATGTTAAGATCCATAGAAGATGCTAAAATTCTGTCTTCTTGTCGATCTTTTTCTTTAGTGGTTAAATTTTGCAGGAATGAATGAATAAGGTCCAACATTTTGCATAAAGTGTTGCGATCGCGGATTAAGCCAACAACTTAATAGCAGCCTGTTGGGCACAGTGTGCACTCTTTGTTGACGCGTCACTAGTTACCTGCATCTGACAGTGACATCTGTTTATCACTCTCCCGCTCTCCTCCCGCTACTCTACCTGACACCGAAGCCACCGCCCGTCGCCTAGCAACCGTCTCCACGCTCCCAATTCCCCAAACACCTTCGCAGCACGACATGCACCGCAGAGGGATGAACAGAAGGCGAGACCCAGGTGGCAAAATGTGGCGGGGACATTTTAAAATGTAAACTAAAAATGTTATTTAGATCATGAATTTTGACTTCCTACTGAACAATAAGGTAAGTTTAAAGCGTCCTGCCAAACGTGTTTAGAAATAACGAATACACAACGAACGAAAGTAAAGGCATGGGCATTTACGAAGAAAATAATTTAGTTTAGGAACTAAAACTACTAGGCTAGTTTAGGAACTTAAATACAACCACCAAACATAACAGCTCTTAGCCAGCAGCTGCCCCACTTACCTCAATCTTATCACCGATGGAAACACTCATTTTTCTTTCATAATCTCTTCAGTACGACGATTCGAAAAATAAATTCAAATATTTATTTATTTGTTCCCGGTGATGCGATGTTTCGACTTAAGCATAACGTATAAAAATGCATTTAATCTGTATAATTGTATTCCCCTCCAAAATGTTTGCTTTTCCTCCATTTTGAAAAAGTCCGCCCGTTGGAGTTCATGACGACGTGTTCTTCGTCAGTACGGAAACTAACCAATGGGTGATAAGATGTCGATCAACACGGAACAAGACAGAGTTTGTCAAAATAAAAGTCCTATATCAACAAGGATATGCACGATTTAATAGGCATATAAGTGTGTATGTACCCCATACATATGATTTAAAAGAGTTACATACAGATTGCAAAAATGTAAGGGAACTTCATTTAGTTGACTTTCAAAGAATTTAATTGACTTTCACTTTAACTAACTAGGGTGAAAATGTGGTGAAATGAGGTAAAAATATTAAAGATAGAAAGACCTTTCTATTCTAATTTAATTTGAAATAATTTATTCTTTGTATTTTGTGGTTGCATTGTAACCCATCGTGTTTTGCAAAATAAAAATGTATGTGCACTTCTGACCCTTACCATTAGGTAATTAATAATTTAATACAATTAATGAAGATAAAATACTAATGTCTTCTATTGCAGCAAACACACATTCGGTCATAAAGGCATGTTTTATTATTGGTGATCGTCAAACCTTAAGACTTGTATGAGACTGCATGAAAACTGGAAAAAAGGTAATGAACACCTCAGCACATTCTACTTTCTTATGACATGCATTGCAATGTCAACAGTAGGAGTGTACCTATATCTAAGCACCCATAAATTCAAATTATTAAAATAATATTTACAGGCTCCAGACAACACATCCTTTGGAAATTTATATATTAAATACAAATATATACCATATATTTATATGTATTGCATACATATTTGCTTGTTTTCCTCAACCTTCACGATTGATCAAACAGTATTTTAATTCATCTTTCCCATAACAAGTTACTGCGCAATATGACTGACCTCATGAGAATGACTTTGGGTCTTCCAGAATGCAAGTATCACATTACTGTAGGGATACGTTTTTGTTAAGTGGTTTCGAACTATTGAACTAAATCTACTTCATATGATCCTATCATGGACCGATCCCAGACATTCAAAGCACAGCCTGATCCAACCCCCTAATAGCTACAAGAGAAAACCAACAGAAGAGCACTTCAACAAACGGATGCACAAATACAGCTGAGTGGTGGACACAAAGAGAATGATTCCAGCTACTGATTCTGTGTAAGCTGAAAAGGTTTAATAGTGGTTTGAGTGAGAATGGCAGCAGGTTGAGTTTGGAAGAGCTCAGTCCACCTCCATCTCTCCAGACGGAGGCTTTGTGTGCTGATTGCCTTTGTTTTCTGCACCTTGTGCCGCAGGGCCGTTGTGTGCCCCACTGTTTTTGTCTCCCTCCTCCACAGGCTCCTCGGTTTGGGGTTTGGGTCGGTTTAGCACAGGATTGCAAATCTCCTCTAACTCCTGTAATTCAACACGGATCAATATTTGTATGAATGCATTTTAATTACTTATGCACTTACTGACTTAAGTGTTGTTAAGCAGAGATTTTTGTCAACCAAAAAAAGTCATTAACATAAAGTAAAGAATATGATATATTATTTATACTGTATTTAAAAGGTATTTATACTTTTATACCTTAAATGGTATTGATTTAGATAAAATACAGTTAAAAATTACTGTATAACAGTAATGTAAAAAATAACTATAGAATAATGGATGCTGTAATTGTGAAGAAACTAATGTCGTCATAAAAGAAGTCCTCAAACAGACCTTAATTTTCTTCATGCAAAATATAATTTCATTCTGGGGTGAAACCTGGGTGTTTGTTTATGAGGTTTACAATTATTCATTAAAGAAATAGGAGTGGTCATCGTAATACGTGGGCAAAAAAATCATGGTGACATAATGCTGTTTTGACTGCACAAACCTGTATCTTCTGAATGATGTCTGCTACTTTGACTGCTGGGTCTTGAGCAATGGTGAGCTTGCTCTGTGCATTCATCTTTGCATTCATCCAGCCTAAAGCCTCATTTACACTCTTCTCCACAACACCCATCTCTTCAGCGCTCAAATGCTGGTAGCGCTCATCCTGTTAGATTATGAAAATAATGAAATAAATGGCAGTAATTAGGCCAGTAGAGCTGTGGAAAGGAGTTATCCCATATAAAACCACTTAATATCTGTAAAAAAAGAGGCTGTGAATTGTGGACTGTAAGGCTGAATTAAACATTTAGGCACTTGGCAGATGTTTTAATCCAAAATGAATTTAAAGTGTAAATTTGATTAAATTAGATTTGGGAATTAAACCAATGACCTAGCAATATTCTATACCAGATGGGAACCAGATGGCTTTGGGAACAATAAAAAAAAAGTTATTTAAAAATCAGCGGCTTACGATTATTTAAATATTAATATTTATATATTATTAATAATTACCTACCTTCTGTTTATACACATCTACAGCCTTCATAAACAGCTGTATTTTCTTGCCTAGTTCTTCAAACGCTCTGGGTCTGCCTTCATGCTCTCTGTACCGTTCTTCAATAGGCTCACCAAACTTCTATAAAACCCAAACACAAATGTAAATTTGAGTTTTTATTACAGAACCTGAACCTATTGCCTTCATTGAGTCGTATGCATTACTTTTATGATGGATGAATGTGCTTTTTGTAAGTTTAAATTAATAATAACTACCATTTACTGCTATTTTAAAGCTGGGAAGTGTCAGGGTATTATTTAAAATAACTGTGATTGTGTTCGGGTGAAAGAAGAAAATGATATCCTTCTGAGATGCTTTGAGGGCAAGTGTGTACCATTACAGTTGTAACCATAAACTGTTCGTTTGAGCAGCTGCCTACGTTACAATATTGGCTCAACCGATGCTGTCAGTTTGGGGCAGCTTTATCTGTATGTCCTACTAATGCCAGATGGAGGGGAGTGTTTTAAGATTATTTTCGCAATTCTGTCTGGTGGTGGTATAATTTACACACTTCATCTTTAATGTTTGACATTAAGCCTAACCCTAATACCAATAAATTACACAATTTTTACACAACTACATGCTTTGACATATCTGTATATGACCTGATTAATAAAAATGCCTACTTTGAGTTCAGACAGTTTGTCCTGATAGATTTCCTTCTCCTGGTCTTCTCCTTCTTCATACAGCCAGATCTCTGTGTCCTCAAGCATTAGGGTGAGACGGTTGCTTTCCTGCAAAGAACATCCACACGCACAAGAAAACAAAACCTTATCTGTGATTCCGTTCTGCTAAATTTGTAAAATGGCTTGAGACTTTCAGAATGGCAGCGATGGGTTAGATTATTTTCAGGATTAAAAATGAGTAAAATCCCTAGTGGTTTAACAAAGAGATTATGTTCTCACATCTTCAGTGACATATTTTTGATAGACGCCGCACAGTTTGTCTCTCAGGTCATAAACATATTCTTCCACAGCATTTTTAGCATCATTTCTCTCCTTTTCCAGCTTGTCCTGAATGATCATCTTTTTCTGAAAGAAAGATTATAAAACAGAACATTCATAAACTACATCATTGCAAATTTAAACTCCTCAATTCAGTATGACAAGAATTAACATTATCATTTCTGACTGAATACACAACCAAAGCAATATTCATATACGCTATTAGTTAAACCCCTCCAATAAAGACAACCAGTTGCATGTTATTTTCAAATTTTAACAGTCATTATCATTAGTATCATAGTTTTTGATTAAATGAAACTGTGTACAACATGATTTAACACCCAGATTTGTACTGTCAATCTGACGTAATGATCTACTAATATCTTTTCCCTGAGGTCTAAATCAAGCTCAGTCATGGATATTTAGGGCAAACGCTAAATCTTTCGCATGATTTTAGCAACATGCACATTGTTGGACTGTGAGACACATTTATTCTACTGACTACAAACTTACACTTATAACACAGTTACACTTTGCTTTACTAATATTTGTTAATGCAACTAATATTATGAATGTTTAAAGTATTTTTAATGTATTTTAATGTTAAATACAAACAAGTGTGTAATACATTTAAAATTGTAATTCATGTTTGTTCATAATAAATAAATAATGTTAATTTATACAACTTTTGAAATGGGAAAAAGGTTTCAAATATCCAAAATGGATTCTACCCAAAAGTGCAGGAAATTAAACAGGCATTAAAAATGCATTGGGTGAAAGATTGTAAGGAGAACTGCTTTGAGCTATTAAATGAATCCCAACCATTTGAAAATACTCAAAGGATCTAAGGCAGACTCAAACTGAGGGTAAAAGCATTAAACAGTTTAAAAGTTAAACTTACCTCATATTCAACAAAGTTACTGAGCACATCTCCATCCAGCTGTCTGGTGGTGCTGACCATGATGGGAAGATCAACACTCTTAACTTTTGTTTTGGGTTTGCTGCTGCTTGCAGCTTGATCTTGTTTATCAGATGCACCATCCTTTAGAAAAACCATGGTAACAAAGGTTAGAAACATAATACAGAACCATCACTTAACATTTTGCCTTCAACATGGTCATGATGAATACTTTCTTCACAGTCCATAAAGATCATCTATTGAAACAATGCACAGTCCCGGTTCAGGAGGAATTAAAATAAATACTGAATAGTGAAATAAATGTGAAATGTTTAGAAAGGCTCCTGAACCTGCATAAAATTCTGAAAAAAGCCACTGTTAGACACCAAAGACCCTGATCATTTCAATTCAGTCTTAAAAGTTTGTACTGAATATTTCAGAGGGTTGGAAAATGGAATGGAAATACTATCATAAAAAATATGATATCACCCTTTTAAAGCAACAAGGACACATTTAAAACATAAGATCTTACTGTATTTACATATACAGTATTTAAATTGTACCTTATTGCCAGAGTTATTAATTCTTTCCTCATCAGTGGTGTGTTCTCCGTGGCCTTCCTGGTCCACTTGCATTTTATTCTATGAATAAAAATGTGTAAATGTGATTCACAAAGCTCACAGTGTTGCATACATTTGCTTATGTAAATTCTTCATAAGCGAACACCATTGATCAGCTGAGGCTGAGTGCATCATTACTCTACAAATGCACATTTGACTTTGTATTGTCGCAATCGTAACACAAATGCAGCTCTTCGTGCTCTGAATGAGATTAAACTAATGGCATGGAGAGGTACTGTGGGCAGACCAGATTTTATTGTCTTGTTGACTGTGTTTAGCATTGTGTATAATGCCTTATATAAATAACTGAAGCAGTGAAAACAAGCAAGGGACACAAATATTATATATAGATTATAGCCTATATATAATGACCTATATATATATATATATATAGGTCATTCTTCCTTTGCATACGTCAAAAGTCCTGTTTGGCTTTACAGTTTGCAAACTTTTGTTGACAAAGCAGTTGTAGTGTTGACAATTAGTTGCATTCATGGCTCTACCTGATCTTCAGGCCGGCCCTCGTTCTGTACAGTAGGTTCTGTGTCCATCTGCACATCTTCTGCCTCTCCTTTCTGCTTCTCTATTAGAGAAGCACTGGACACGCTGAAGATGCCGTGCACATTCACACGCACTTTCACCTTGACCTTTGAACTGTCACCATCAGGTTGCGGTACAACGTTCTGGACAGTGAAACAACCTGACCAACAAGATAATCAGACCCAAAATCAGAAAGAAAGCAGCTTTCTTTCAATGCATTCATATAGAGGTTGTATTGATATATTAGGACCAATAGTAGCAATTTTAAGCAGTTTTGTTATTTCCTTTTTGGGTGGTGCTCCAGTTTTACCACATTAAATCTTAGAAGTTGAGACTAAGTTTTTTTAGAATTTTGTATCGTATTATTAAATTTGTGTATCTGAAGTGCTTCTGGCTTTTTTACAGAATCTAATTTTATAACATAGTTCAGCAGTTTTACACTGAATAAGTAATAAATATTGTCTATGTCTGCAAAATTGGTTGACTTCTGCATTCACATGCAGATGTAATTACAGTTCCGCATGGTGGTGAAATCACAAGGGCAGCATCAGCACTCATAAAGCCCCAGAGATTCATGGGATTGCCATATGGGAGTGTACTGGGCCCTCACATACTGTCACACACTCAATATGAGTGTAGACAGCAGTTAATGTGGTGGGAGTTGAGGCTTATGGGACGCAATGTCTCAGTCCTAATTACCTGGCTGGTGGCTGGTGAATTTTGACATGCCCCTGAGATTAAGACTAACCCTAACCCACTCCAGCTGATGTACTGAAATAACACTCTGACACAATGGATCACAATGCTGAGGGCATTCTTAAACAAATGAGGACATGAATGACTATTTAAGGGTCCCCTGAGCCTCCCACCAGAGTGATTGGTCTCATTTTAGTTGTGAATTAGGCTAAAGAACCCTGAGTAAATCTCTAAAGTGAATTATCTCAAATGATGAAAAGTTATTCATAATCATTTAAGAATGACATCACAGGATGTCAACCTCGATATTTAGAATGTCATGTGACATAAATACATGCAAATGATACAAACCTATTCTGGTATCTGGATAGGGAAGCTCATGTGGAGAGCTATAGAACGCCTCCAGGTCAAAAGGTTCCCTCTTGTGGAAGGTGATGACTTTGGAGAAAGGCGCAGCGTGGTTCTTACTGTACACCTCACATTCACTATAAAGGAGAAAACAGATGTGTAACTGAATACACAAAATTAGCTACACTATATATCATTTACTCATCCTCTATCAGCCAAAGTGTAGGTGACATTTTTAGCTGAAACTGTGGTCTGTGGTGAAGAAAAAACGTACACCTAAATGTCACCTACACCTTGACTGATGGCCTGAGGGTGAGTAAAATAACAGCAAATTCATTTTTGGGTGAACTATCCCTTTAAGTCAGATCACTTGAAAAGTCTTAGCACATCTATCCTCAACAAGCCACATAATTTGAGGCAGCTTAAGGCTTAAGTGCACTTAAGGTTTAGAGTTTGATCAATTAATTTTAGTTTTGCTTAGAAAAGTATCAGCACAAGTTTTGATTAAAATCATAGCACATATGGCTGAGGATGAGTTACAGTAATTCAATACTTAGCATCGGGAGTTTGTTTAAATTGCTAACTCTAAGCACGAGCTATTGTCTTAGCAAACACCAGTAGCTATACTAAAAAACCAGAACGTATAATACTGAACGTGTACTGGATTCAAACAGTTTATAGAGCAAGATGCCTCTTACCCAACACTTTCATCAGTCTGAGACTTCCAGCGAAGGGTGATTGGGAAGGGAACAGCATCTGTAATGGAGAACTCTCTGACTTTGAAGGCTGGAGACAGGATTGCACACTAAACACACACACACACACACAGAAATAAACATTTATGTATACACAGGCAAATGCTGTTACATAAGCTGTCTAAATGGGTATTAGTGTAGAAAATCAGAGAGAGCATTGCATGGTAATCCATGCATGGACCACAGATTTAATCTTGTTTTCACGAGTCTCCCACAGAATCCTAAGAATCCCTGCTGTGCCTGTTACAACACCTACAATTGCTGTTATCAAGGCCTTTATACATTTACTTCATGCAGCAGACACTCATTTCAAATGATTTACAGTGTATTTCAGAAAAAACAATGTGTGTGTTGCCTGGGACTCAAACCCATACCCTTGGAGTCACTAGGGTAAGGCTCTGCTAGTTGAGCTATAAGTGCTGGAGTGACATAGAAAGATGATTCTAGAGAATTGTTCAGATCACAAATGATTTCCTGTGATTGAGTAACACTTTACCTGTAGTGCACATCCGCGTGCTACAGCCTCATCTGCGTTCAGTGTGGTACTGATGTCTTTACAGAAGAACTTTGAGATTCTTTCTTTAATGGCTGGAGTCCTGGTAGCTCCGCCCACCACCTCAATGGCATAGATATCATCTCTGCTAAGCTCTGCAGCAGAAATGCAAATTTTAGAATCATAATTTTAGAGGGGTTATGGGAATGGAAGTTCTGTAGCAGTTTGATCGTAAAATGTTTTTTTTTGGGTAGATTTGGTTAGATCCACTTCTGTGGAACACTAAACAAGGTGCTTTGCTGAAGGTTTATGCTGGTCTTTTGCAAACTGTGGAAGTAAGTGGGAGTGGATACTGGCAAAGTGCCACAGTTCTCAAATCTCATTTGTGTTTGTTTATATTCAAATACAGTGAGTTAGTAGACACACATCTCACCAGCTTATTTATGCAAAACAGTAAAAAACAAACACATTACACAACATTTGAATATGTAGAAATACAAAGAAGAGTTGACAGCTATGATGAAGGCAAGACTTTCAATAAAAAATACAGTTTGGTGTGATAAGGCCTGATCACATCAAGAATAATAACTATAAGAAAAAACTAATGATACTATTATAGTTATATATAATTTTATCCATTTTATGGTTATACCCACTATACCCTTTAATTCTTCTTAAAACTTTATATCTATATATTTTTATTGTGTATAGCTATTATTCTTGGTGTAAACGAACGTTTACACACAAAGTTACTGTATGGCTTTAAAAGACTGATATTAAAACTTATATTAGATAATATAACATATAGACTACTTTTACCTTGCTACTTATACTATTATGATACTTTTATATTGTATGAAAAAGCAGTGTGAGCATTATTCTAAACATTCTGGTTTGGTTCATACAAAGAGGAGTCACATGGGTTTGCAACAACATGAGTGTAAAAAAATACTGACAGAATATTCTTTAAACCACCTCGTCTGTTTCTGCTTACTTGATTGTTCCATGACTGATTTTAATGGCGCCTCCACTCTCATCAAGTACACAGCACACATCTCTTCAAACTGAGCCCTGTGTCAAATCACATTCACATAGTCACAAACTAAAACCCTTCAATTCCAAAAGAACAATAACCATTATGCCTGAAATACTTGCAAGCATTTCATTTCACAACACTTTGCATCTACTTACAATAACCAACAGCAGCCTCTGTTATTTATTACAATCGGGTCATGTGAGTTACCTGTTCATTTTCCCATTGACATCTATATCATTCATGAAGCACTCGATGTTGAGAGGCAGGTCAGAAGAATTTGCGCTCATGAGTTTCTTCAGCTTCTCGCACTCCTGATAGAGCCTCAGCAGGGCCCTCGGGTTGTCTTTAACATTTAGTTTAAAACGTTTTTTGAAGTCTTCGCAGAAATATTCCACAAGCATTTCGTCAAAGTTGCGCCCGCCCAAATATGGGTCAAACGCTGTAGCCAGCACCTGAAAAACAGGGTTCAGGAAGATCTTGTCAAATGGCTTTGTGGGGGATTAAATGTAAGCATATTGCACAAAATGGCAGGATTACCACAGACCTTCAGTTTCCCCTTGTTAAAGGAGGCAATGGAAACTTGATAAGATGAATGCCCAATGTCAACAAACACAACATTACGGGGCTTCTCCTCTGGGTTTGGCAAGTCCTGTTTATAGATCCCATAGGCCAGGGCCACTGCAACAACAATCAAATGAAGACATATTAAAAACCTTAAGAGTTGTGACAGAATAGAGAATTTTACATAATGTACATCCAGCTGGTTGTTATACACTGCAAATAAACCTACTTCATGATCACCCTGTCAGGATCTATTTTGCAACAACCACAAATGTACATTATCCATTACATATAGCACACTGAACTGTAGTGTATGTACAGTTTTAGTCATCTAGTCATTTTATCAATCTGTAAAAAACCCACCCCCCAGTCTCCTCCCCAATACTTAATTCTGATTGGTGGAGTGTGGCATTCTGATTTTGCGGTCAAGTACTTTGGTATACCCAGTAAACTGTATAATTGATCGATTTTCTATCAAGCTGTTCTAGCTGTTAGAACAGCTTGTTCTCACATAATAGCTGTTCTCACATAATAAAATAATCTCAAATCAATATTTCATGTCCATTTATATTTGTAACTAGTAGGCAGCCATGTTTAAAACAAAATAAACCCTTTTAGTGTGATACAAGACCCATCCACTTTATTTATATAACTCACCCATCCAGTTTGTTTATACAACTGCACGACAGTTCATCATCTCTTACTTCCGTTTGTGTGTAATGTAAATAGATTACTGAGATACTATGCACATCAAATAGCCAATTTAAATGTGCATATTATTTCCCCATCTTATCTTTGTGTAAATCTGTTCCTTTCTAAATTCTACACTGGTTGTGTAGCGGATAACCTTTCTTTCTGTTAACGTTCATCTATAGCTGAGAAATGCCTGAAGGAGCAGTTGTTGTAAGTAGAAAATATCCATCTATAGTCTTTCAAACCACAGCGCACAACACAAACAGCTGTTTGTTAACCAGTGGGGAGTATTGACCAGAATCATTATGAGTTGTGCTGTTCACATTTATGTAAAGGACTAATGAAACAAATCATTACACAAGGGAAGAAAACTGCAATCATTTTCTATCGAAAATGAAACCTGTTCCAGTCAGTCATCTCGCATTAAATTGCTTCCTCACAGCTCTCACACATTCAGCAAGACAATATGACGCTTTCAGACACGCTGACAGATCTCAATAGATTTTAATAAACATCTTCATTTGCATAGTTTTTTGTTCTTGATAAATCAGTAATTAAAGATCATGTGTGCAGTTTATGCACCACTAACAGTAACAATCTGTCTTTAAACATGAATTGTGAAAATACTAATTTCCTAGCAGCAAGTTTCTTAAACATTTTCAGTTTCTTCAGTAAAATAGACAAACAGATGGACTTTTTCCAAACTCATGCCATCAGTTGGGCCAAAAGTGAAGATGTTGGACAGCTTAAACACACAGATCAATGTTCTGAAAGCTGCACAGGGTACCACTACTATTACAATTACATGGTAAACATTTTGCTGGCCATTTTCAGTTTGATTTTACTAACCTGCCGTTGTGTCGTTAATCAGCCTCAGGCAGTTAAGTCCAGCAATCTGAGTGCCATCCATCACAGATCTCCTCTCCACATCCGTGAAGAAGCTGGGGACCTGGAGAGAGCATTGCAGAACTTCTAAGCATGTCAAAAGCACCACTGGTCCAAGAATTGTGTGCTAGTGTGTCTAAGGTTTAGTGTTTAGAAGAACTTACAGAAATGACACAGTCCACCACTGGCTTCTTCAAAGCATGTTCAGATGTTTCCTTCAGCTTGGTGAGCAGCATGGCTGTCATCTGCTCGATGGTAAACACCTTGTCCTCATTCAGATAACGTACCTGTTACATAAACATTAACTTATTACATAAAAACGAATCTCTAGTTTGGTTTACATTTAAATGTTGAATGATTGTGTCTCAAACTGATTGTGTTTCATGAGGTCATATCAGGAGCAATCAAGTTAATTGTCAATTTCAGAACTCAAAGGCTCCCGCAGTCAAGAAAGACCATGTTTTAAAACTGAGCTGCAAAAACAGCTTTGATTGAAGTCCTTGACATCAATCCTCTGACATCAGAAGCCCAAACTCATGAATGCATGACCGCCCACATGCACGTCAACTATGTTTATTCCACCCAGGAACACAAGTCTGCATCTGACAAACCTTCCCGAACCCACGTCACACCTGCCACTCTGCATATCCTTCTGAATAAACCCAGCGTTCAAAACGAGTGGTTTATTAAAGTTTATTTGTACAAGGTTCCCCATCATTTCGGTCTGATCTGAACCCATTTGATGGGCACATTTCAGTCAGATTGTTTGATTTAACCTGACGCAGTGAAACCAATAAAGTCCACTTGACTTCAGACCTGCAGTTCACAAATAAGTGAAGCACAGAACAGTTTCTCTCTGATGTGACTCCTTTATTCTCTTCGATTAATGACATTTTCAAAAAGCAAACTAGTTTTACTCCTGCATTTAGACTGGTGTACAATCAGGGATGTACTTTTTACTGCATTTTATGTGGTTGTAATTCAATTATATTATTATTTTAAAAATTAAGAAATTTTAAACTATTCAGGTTTAGGGCTTATGATATCAAGACAAAGATTATTTAAAATCATTCATACTGAACTTTGGAACTTCTGGCACACACAACAAGCATTTGTTCTCTCTATAGTCAATCTATCCCGTCTGCAACAGCATCATAAAACATGATGTTTAAGAACAAACACAGTTTTATCACCTTTATTCCAGCGCTGCCATTGTCCAGTTTGTGAAGGCTGTAAGGCAACTTCGATTTCTCCCCCTGAACGTACGGATCATCATACGCTCGGCCATGAAACTTCTTAAAGCCATGAACCGTGTTCTTATAGTTAGTTATGATCTGCAGGGGATGTTTGTTGATCACTGGTTATTGTGGTTATTATATATTAAATATAAAATATACAATTATTTTATTTTTGACAGTGAGACAGTACCTGACTCTTTGCAGCATTTCCAATAGTACGGTTTTTGGATGCCAGTGAAATGCAGGCTCTGTTGGAAAAGATCATATTCACACATTTATCAAACACCTTGATATTCCAACAGCTTTATATATTCCATTTCAATGCTGCCTGGATCAGAAGGGTGTGGATCAGCACCTTGGACAGCGTCTTTAGTTCATAACAAGCCTCGGCTGAGTTCAGTAAATAAAGTGGTGTGTACTAAATGTGTACCATGGTGTGTACCAAACTACTGTGATCTGGCAAGACATTTCAAAGTATAACACAGTAAAACAGTATAAAACAGTAGCTAGCATCTCTTCACGATTTAACCTGGAGATATATAAGTAACACTTTACATTAAGGTTTTATTTGTTAACATAAGTTATTGCAAATAGCATTTGCAGTTGTTTATGGCCAGCTTTTGATTTTACAAATGTAAGTAAAGGTTAGAATTAACATAATGATTAATAAATACTATACAATTATTGTTATGTTATTAAACCAATGTTTACAAATAGAACATACTGTAAAATGTAACTTAATTGTTTAAAACCGTGTTTTTAAAAATACGACTTGTATTTAAATGTATTTTAATATGCGTGGTTTTAAGTGCTGCCCCGCCCAAGTGTGTGCGTGGATTTGTCGATGGAAAACCTCCACGACGACACGGACACAGTCTCGTGGATTTGCCCCATCCAGAGTGTCAGATTATAGCGCTCACGTGCGGCGCTGCTGCGCGTCTGTCTATTCCTTCAGTTTTAACAGAAAGCCACAAACAAGTCAATGTAATCCAATTCCTGCGCAAGTAATCGGGGGTACACCATTCACATGGCAATAATTGTGTATTTTTTCAGAAACCAGACAATATCAAATATGTACAAAAACATATGGCAGTCGTTAGCCTTGCGTTTTCTCATAATAAGTAACTGACTGCATGCGCATAATTGAAAATGTAACACTCGCAAATGTATTTTAAACAGGGCGTAGCGATCTCGTGGTTCTTACGGAGGTTTAACCGAAATTTCAACTGATCGATAGCTGCATTGCACAATGCACTAGAGGCTTTGCATCCACGGCCACAGTTAGGAGCGAAATCCGCTGGATCTGGAACACGGCCAGCCAGGCGAGAGCAAACGTTGCGTAACGGCACACAGCATCATTTTACAGGGATGGCAGTGCTGTACTTACGGAGTGCATCTGTCACTGTATTCATTTGCAATGGTTTCAATGCCGCCGCTCCTGGCAACAGCGATGTAACAGTTCTGGAAACCCACATCAATTCCCACCACAGACATGTTCAGTCCTTATGTCTTTATTCTTAACACCTCCAGTCCAGTTTTGAACAGTTGAGCCGGGTGAGAATAACACAACACCCCTATTCTACGGTATGTGTCTGCCGAGCAAAAAGAAAGACTTGCTATTATGTAAGTCTGTCTTTTTATAGATAACTCTTCCAGTCTAATCCTAGCAGAGGACGTTTCTACTGCATTCTTCCAGCCTCCACTAAAATTGTCAACCGGCAATATGGGTAAACCTGCGCATTTGTCCAGGGACTGGAATATAGCCAAATCCCGCCCACTGCCTGTTGTGATTGGTTACGGGACACTAAACAGCACGTTCATTGGTGCAGCAGCCCAGATAAGGACGAAAAATCTAGAAACTGGCGGAAGAAACTCGCGTTTTACGTCACTGGGAATGACCGTGCAGTTAAACGACCTATGAGAATGAGTGGTTACCCTTCATGATAGGACCCATTATTGAATGTAAAAATAATAAAAATAAAAAAATAATAATAATAATAATATGCTACCCATCATTTCTATTCAGAAAGATCGTCAACTGAACAGAGGACTTATTCTACTTCCTATTTTAAAATATGTACATTTCTAATGTTTTCTTTTTGTTTTCTTTATAAAAATATCCTATATATTTAAAGTATTTTAAAATTTAGACAATAAAGAGTCAATTTTGATGAGACAGCCAAACCGTCAGCTGGCAGTTCTAGCCACACCTTTATTATGAAAAGTAAATAGCCTGTATTCTAACCGGAAGTTGCTTATGTTGTCATACGTCAAGTGGTTGGATTCAGGAAGTGGGATTGTAATGCACTGTTTTGATTGAGCCCGTCGCTGTTCAAGCAAGTAACTTAAGGTTTAAAATGGGGCTTTTTGGAAAAACACAAGATAAACCACCCAAAGACCTTGTAAGTGAATACATATTTTATTATACAACATTTTATTATATTATAAACTTAAGGGTTTATTTTAAAATGTTGTATCGTTGTTAATATTAGGCCTACAATTAGCTTGCTTGTTTATCATATTAGTTGATAACTTGGTTAATCACTTAATGGTTTTATTAATTTCTAATGTTAAGGTCAAATAGACAAATTAAAACTATACTATTTAACTATGATAGTTGAATTATTAAAAATCAGTGTTGTAACTTAAATCAAGACACAACAGGTATCTGATTTAATGTTTACATATTTTTTTACATAGATCAATGAATGGTCTCTAAAAATCAGGAAAGAAATGAGGGTTATTGACAGACAAATCCGAGGTGAGGGCTCAATACAGAATTTGTTATACAGAATTTTTCTGCATTTAAGAAATAATACCAGTAAACACATTAATTGTCAGACCAATTGCTGTTATTCCAATAATATAGTAAAGTTAATAACTGTTTATGATCAAATTATTTTAAATAGATATCTGCACTGTACTATATATTATAAGGGTGTGTATTTTATGATTTACATGAAGATATTCAAAGAGAAGAAGAAAAAGTGAAAAGATCCATTAAAGATGCTGCTAAGAAGGGACAGAAAGATGTTTGCATCATTCTTGCCAAAGAGATGATTCAGTCAAAGAAGGCTATCAATAAACTGTACGCCTCAAAAGCCCAGATGAACTCTGTGCTTCTCAGTATGAAGAATCAATTGTGTGAGTACAGATTCTATTTGCAGACCTGACAATAAACATCTGCATTCACAGGTTGTGCACTTATTAATATGCAATATGGTAACATGTTTAGATTGCATTTAAGTCACTAAAAAGTTATAAATTGTTGAATCATTTGCTAACAATGTGCATCTATGTGTCCCCTTACAGCTGTATTAAGAGTAGCTGGTGCCTTGCAGAAGAGCACAGAAGTCATGAAGGCCATGCAAAGCCTGGTTAAAATCCCAGAGATTCAAGCCACCATGAGAGATCTGTCAAAAGAAATGATGAAGGTCAGACAATAAAACTAGAACTTCTTTTACATTCACATTTTACATTTATTCATTTGGCAGACG
>JAZGTK010009203.1:0-17481 GCA_036877625.1 Ambastaia sidthimunki | reverse complement strand
ATTAACTCATCAAAGCCAGTTTTTACTTAATGAATGTTAAATTTTGGCCTCTATGAAAATATATTTGTGATATAAGGAAAGGGACTGAATGTGCTATGGAAACAAACTGCCAGTGTTCAGCTGTGAAGGCAGAACACATGTCTGGCATCACTTCCACCAATAATGTCCTGTAAAACTGAGGATGGGCTTGAGGGCAGATCCAGAGATGCCCAGGCATAAATAAGGACTTGTTTTCAGTAGTGTGAAAAAGACAGTAGAGGAAAAGAAAAACATGGAGAGTAAAAAAAGCTGCTGGGAGTCACTGCTGTAGGCAATGCCTCAGGCCAGAAGGTTTGAAGAGAGCGAGTTATTCTCATGCATGCACATAAACATAATTCATAAACAAGAAACATGTATGTTACACAAATGCTCAAAGGCACAGCAAGCCAGCATGCATCGAGTCTGTTGAAAAGACATTTGGAGCTATAATGTACAGAAAAACACGCTCCTTCTTTTCCGGTCTCAAATGTCTATTTTACGACAATTAATAATGAAGGGGTGCAGCGAAAAGCTCAGTCGTGCAGCAATTAGCTCAGTCGATTTGCAACGCACATCTGCAACAGACACGCTCTGCTCGGATATAAAACACAGCTTTTAGAGACTTTTACATTTCATGAAAATCCAATGCTTCACCGTGAGCGCACTGAAGGGCAAACACTCACAGTCAGCACAGCAGCGTAAACACTTCCTTTTAGAAAGAGAGAGAGAGAAAGAGAGAGTGAGAGAGTAAATGCATATGAGTATGCCTTTAATCTTTACAGCAACTGGCCAGAGCTCCACCTCTTGCTGGTTTCTGATGAGCATTCACTTATTGTTTTTAATTTGTTTACCAGCTGCAAAAGATGCCATCTTTTGCATGTATAGCTTCGCTGTTTAACAATGGCTCAGCATAATTGCTCTGTTAATGAACTTGTTTGGTGGACTGTCCAGTATTTGCAAGTATTGCATGAGAAAGGAGAGCAATAAAACCAGGTCTGGATTCTGGATACATTACACTGAGTAAAGCCAATGGGCAGAACATCTTATATGCATATAAAATGTTTTTAAACATTTAAAACACAGGAAAAATCATTTTATGGAGTATATACATTGTACACCCTCATCTAAGATAGAACAATGATTGACATAGTTCCAGCAGAGTAATTCTTACAATATGTGGCTTTGCAGTGTTCTGTCGACAAAGTATGATGGTCCTCATTTGCTTTCATCATAGAAAAAAAAATGGCCTGGTTTGTCTTTTACTGACCAGTAAATTCTGTTACGTTTAATTAAAGGTATTTGAGTAGAGTTTACAGTTGAGTTTAATGTTAAGAAAAACTCATTTTCAATGTTTGGAACAACTGTCTGGTGTTGCATTATTTTTTGAATGTTGTTTCTGTCTTCTATCCTCAGTGTCAACCACAGCACTATATTTAGATTTGGAATATGATACTTGGTCAGCCAGTCAAACTGGCTCTATGATGATATTTTATGGAAATATTGACACTGTACTTTCTAACAAAAAATAATACTTTTTCGTGAAGAAACTCTGCATCTTCAAATTGTGATTGTGAAAAAGAGGATGGGTTACAATAACCAACAAAGTTCTCCTACAAAACTCTTACTATAATTCCCCCTTAAATTACTCCCTCAGTTCAGTTCTATGCTAATTCCATTCTCTTTGCCAGAGTGCCATGTTTTTATCATGGGTGGATGTATTTGGATTTGAATGTGGATTTAAATGTGTCTGTGTGTGGGGGGATTGATTTACAGTAGAGTTCATAAACAACTGTTTACAGTATGGGTTTATTTGTTTGAACTTGAAATGATGTTGAAACTATTCTTTACACATATTACTGATGACATATTGTCAAACAAACAAACAAATGCATACAGCCCCTTTTCTCTGACTGTGTCATTGGATATTTTGACCATGTGTATTGATCATATGTTAGAGTTCAGCATATGCATACAAACATAAGTATTTTTCAGGTCAGTTCACATAAATATCAGAGTTCTGTGTTTGAGCCAGCAGCCATTTTACAGTATAACACATATTCTACAGAGAAAGCTACAGTAAATTATTTTCTTAATAACTATCACCACAAAAAAAAAAACATATTTCATAACATAAATTGTAGCATGTTATATTTAGTAAGGTGACATGTGCATGCTGTATTTTGTGACTGATGTCGCAATTTTGATTTTGCAGATGTCAGACACCAGCATTTTTCATCTGCTGAGGATGTCAATGATCCATCAACTGCCAAATGAAAATTTTTTGCTCATATCAATAATTTTCATATTTGCAATGTGGAAATATGATCCCTCTATATTATAAACCTTTTTGTGCATTGCTGGTTACCATAGCTGGATTGGTTGCCTGAAATAATCTTCTTATATACATGTAATGGTTGATTTTAGTTATGTGTAAATGTTGCATATTTGTTTTACAGATTTTGTTTTATTTGTGCTCTTTGTCTTGTCTATCAGGTGAACTTGCAAATAGTTACTGCCCCTTTGCTTTTTTAGCAACACTCAATAGGTCAATTTCTTCCCTGAAACACAATTTACTTTGTCTCTGTTCTTCAGTTGGCAATTGTTACTGTTGTCAATTTGAGATCTTCTCCCCCGTACAAACAGCTTTTCTTGTAAAAAGAAGAGAAACCCGCGAAAGCAACACTGACAAAGTACACATTGACTGCTTGCTCTCCTGACATATATTCAGATTACGAGACATGAGCTAGTGTCTCAATTTAAATTGCTACATTGCCAGAAAATGTGACAAGTGCAAACGGTTCGAGAAGCATGTCGTGCTTTTACATAAAAGTGAAAAATTCACAGTTTATCTTTGTCATATTATGTTTTTGAAGCTCAAGAGGCATAAAGAGGTGCAATATTTGCGTGAGTGTGATACAACTGAAGCTTTTTCTTTTGATTTACCTGAGAAAGTTGCTGAAGAGGAACAGCCATTTTATTCACTCTTTATTTCTTTATTTATAGTATTAATTCCAAAAGCCTGTCTGCTGTCTCATTGACTCATTTAATGTGTCTCAATTGATCATTTAGCTGGTTATTACAGACTGGTTTGGCGCACATTCATGTAATGAAGATAGTATCAATTACTTGTATTATCTGAAATTATTATAAATGATAATAAAAAAATCAAAGAACAAATATTTGAACCGTCACACTGCTCCATTTGAGCTTAAACAAAAATGGATTAAAGTGCACATCCTAACGCTTTTTTCAGGAATAGTTCATTATAAAAAATAGTCATTTTTTATGATGTCCTTCAATGCCATCATAATAAAGCCCACATACACACAAATGCGGCGTAAACACGCACATGCACACATACACACTCATTGCTTCCAGGTTCAGTGAGATTAAACAGGAGAGAGACACACTTCAGCAGAATCCTGGGAGGAAGCGATATATTACTTCTCTCTGCTTCCCCAATATGAGACAATAAAAGCCTGGTGTGCTCTGCAGTTTCCAGAGCTTATTTCAACCCTGAGGAACTCTGGTTCTAGCCCCAGACTCTGTCTGGCTGAGATGAAGTACAGAACTTCTGATCACTCCAGAAACATTGTTAGAGAAGAAGAAAAGTATCCTTAGAAAGTTTGAAAGTCTAAAAGTAACTAATATTAAACTGTTGCTAAAGCTCCAAAGGAACAATAAGTTATTTAAGATGATCTGGAAACAGGAAATTACAATCAATAGTTCAATTCTCTCTACAACGAAACATTTATAATGCTGAACTTTACCATGCTGGTCTTCCCACGAAACGAAGCTTCTCAGATGCAAAAATACTGTAAATACTTATTTTAATTAATAATTAAATTTTATATTTATTAGAATTTTTTAACAAATGAATTACATTAGTGTGCAATACATGTATTACAAGTATTAAGCAAAGCCTAGAATGTGTTAAATTACCTAGGGTACTGTTATCTGAGAGTGAGACTAAATACTGGTACTGGGTGCAATGAATACTGCAGTTCACTGACTGACCAACAGGGGTCGACACAAGACCCACAGCTCTGAGTAACTTCTTTTATGAACTGCCAAAACTACGTATCTTGGCAAACTCGTTTTCGCTTCTCTTTGAATAGAAGAGTTATATTTGAAATGCAATACAAGCTTATTTCTGACTGTCAGGCACACTGTACCTTTTTAAATATTATTTCAAACATGTCATAGAGTCCTGTGCTACACTGTTGTCACATGACCTCATCACATTACATGTGACTGAAATCCAATTATTATCTTTAAAATAATTAGCAGGGTTAAAACATGTTTGTCTTACTATTAATTGTCATTCTTCTCAATCCCCGAACTTAGATCTGTGAGGAGTAATAAATAGGGTAATATGTTGAATTTGTAGATCGTGCTACTGTTTATCTCTGACCACATTAAAGTGTGCATTTCTGTTTACTAGTAAAGAGCATTTTAGAATTAATATACCACATCAACATGATAATCAGGAAGAAAAAAACTGTCATTAAATTTCAAAAGTAACAAAGAATTTGGTCGCTCTCTCTCTTTCTCTCTGTCTCTCATACTTCCGAAACCCTTTAGTCATTTTCGGCCCACACACGAAAACCACAGAGTCTGGTTTCATTGCCCCCAGAGCTCCAAACCTGAGACGCCTTAAACCCCACAAAGCACATTAAATCTGTCATCATGCCAGCTATTCTCAAACCACGAAATTAAAGAGAGTGTTATATCTCCAGATACTCTTACATCTGAGATGAAATTCTCAGAGCGCATCTTCGTGTGCCAGTTTTAAGTTGGAGAAGGGGGACCAAATGCAAAAGCGTTAAGTTTGAAAGCAATACAGTAAGTGATTTTGTATTCTGCCACTGGCAGTGGAGTTAACACAGCACTCATTTAGCTAATAGTGCAGCTCTATCACGAATGGCATTATGTCAGACTGTCCTTCACCACACGAAGCTGCAAACTGATATACACGGTGATCTTCAGGCAATATGCCGCCGCATGTTGGCTGTCAATTTCCCCCCTGTGTATGATTATTCACCAGCCTCGAACAGGTGCAGCCACGCTCTGGCAAATATCAAGCGAGAAAGAAAGACTGCCGTTCTGCTGCCCTACCCCAGTGCCCCTCCCTCCCTCTGCAGACAGCCTGTCCAATGTAATAGAATCTGCTGACAGCAAATTGCTCACCTGCATATTTGAGGAGAAAAAGCAAAATTTCAAAATGTCTCCCATATGGCAAAGACAGGTGTCCGTAAGTGCCCGACACAGTGGCGCAAATGTTGGCGCAGATGCCACTAAGAAAAGTTTTTCTGGTCAAAACACAGGAAAGAAAAAGTTCTGCACAGTCTCAATGTTATTATGACCACCTTCATATAAAATGATGTGTTAAGAATATTCAGAGATATAACATGAAAAATGTCTGCAGTGCTTATAAGAGTATTAACCTTATTGGAAGATGTTTTTTATTACAACAGTAAATAAATAGAGTATTTATAGAATTAGTTTTGTCTTTTCTGAAACTGAAAATATTTCCTTCCAAGCAGAGCTGCTCCTGATGGGTTATATGGATATTGTGAGTATACACACTTTTTTTAAATCCACCTATACATTTTTAATTGGATCAAAATCTGGACTTTGAGGACATTAATATTTTTTTAAAACCATTCTAATGAAGCTTTGGCTTTATGCTTGGAGCCATTGTCTCTGTAAAAAACAAATCTTCTCTCAAAGCGCAGGTTTTGCTGCATAATTTTCCTGTATTTTACTGTATTCATTTTACCCTCACAAGTCTTTCAGAGCCAACAGCAGAGGATAATATCCACAGCATGTTATAAATGCCATGCTTTATGCTACGGTAGTGTTTCTGAAGATGAGCAGAACTTGGCTTATGCCAAACATAATTTTTAGTCTGATGGCCAAAAATGCCAATTTTGGTCTCATCAGACCATAAAACTTTCTGCTAGCTGGCTTTAAAGTCTCCCACAGGCTTTTTGGCAAACTGCAGCCGAGATGTCATATGACATTTTTTTTATCAGTGGCTTTCTCTTGCCATTTTCCCATAATTCTGTGACTGGTGAAGCACTCGGGTAACAGTCGCTGTATGCAGTCTCAGCCACTGTAACTTTGTAACTCTTTCATTGCCAGTGATGACCTCTCTCAGCAATCTCACTCTTACACTGTCACTCAGCTTTTGAAGATGATCTGCTCTAGATAGATTTATATGTTTTATAATGTTTATAATTATTGATTTAACTGTAATCAAATTGATATTTAATGACTTGGAAATCTTTCTTGTCTTGTGCTTTTGTTACTTTTCACAGATTTGCTGGACTGAGCCACAAATACTGACCTTTCAGACAGAGGTGTATTTATGTTACAATTGACTGTACATGAGCCATTTATAAGACTTCTAAAAGGAGTAAACATTTATGAAACAGTCTTACATTTTATATTTCTATCACTTTGCAGAAATCTGTATTGCAAAGTCTTTTTTCTGTCAAAAAGCCTAATTAAGTCCACTGTGAATCAACACAGCAACAACAAACAGTATATTACAGTATATTACAGTATATAACCTAATTAATCAGTTTTATATATTAGGTATGAAATAATGATCAGCACCATCTGTTCTTATTCTGTCTTAAATTACACTTTGTGACATAAACATCAATTAGCATATTTTGAAAGCAGGCAGTTCTCTTGTCTCCATCAAAGACCATTATGATATTAGCAGCTATTAGAAACTAAACACCATGAGGTTTCAGTGGTTGGAGAAGCACATGTTCTAATGCTCGGACATTCAGTCTTGCTTCTGGACATTTCTGCAGCTTCAACTCTAATCAAACACACCTGAACTGGCTAATAAAGGCTTTGGGTTCACTTGAAAATTACTAGCAGGTGTGTCAAAACAGGGCTGGAACAGAATTGTAGATTTTCCAGCTTGCCTGGGCTGTCCTGTTTATTCTGGAGTAAGTAATGAGAGCTATATAGCCTATACTGCATTATCATCTTTTAGCTGAACTATCCACTGGATTCACTTTAATGCCATTTTAAGCTTATTTTTATGACAGTTAAGATAATGAGCACAAACAGTGTTTAGCTTTTGCAGTCCAATTAAATAAAACCATCAGTCATTTGATGGTAAGATGGTGGGATAGACTGATTTGGAGATAAATACATCTTCCACATGCTCACTATATAGAGGCATCAGCACTCCCTAATTACAAACTCCTTCATCTGCTCTTAATTAGCTGTGCTTCATACTAAACCCCAATCAATCAGTCACGTTTTATTAAAGTTTGGCAGGGTTTAGAATGGGCCTCTTCATGGAAGTAATTAAACAGCACACAGACAACCAAAGTGCCAAAGAAAAATGCCTGATGGACACATATTTACTTATTTTTGGGTAAATGCATATTAAATGAATGCAACCTTTGTCACTCCCCATATGTTTGACTTCAACTATAAATGGTGACAAGTTAGAAAATGACTTGCTTTAATTGCACTTAATTGGCTCAGGGATTCTAATTATTTATTTGAAAGTGTTAACCACTCATAATGCAGATAAACTTTACACCAGATAAGCTCTACCAGTGTCCTTAATGACTGACACATTGGACCAAAATAGAATACAGATAAATACCATTTTTTAAAACCAATTAATACCAATTATCTCCCTTTCGCCAATGACGAAATATTGCTCGTTGTCCATTTTGGTGGTCTGAAGACAAACCCTTTTCCCTTGTCCTCTTGCAATCCTGTAATGAATCTGAGTTATTTTAGAAATTAGCTGCTGCCAAAAATGGCAATCTGCATATTGTTACTGTCACAGTACTGCACAGTCATATTTTTGCTTCATTATTTCACTTAGTCAAAGCTCCCCTCATGCGCCAGCCAGCACCAAAGTCATACAAGCATTTTAATGAATTGTCAGCAGCTAATATTTAGAATATATTGAGCCTGCAGATCGCTCATACAAAAGGACCTAATTAACAACAGGTCCAATCTCTCGTGTAAATCCGTCATTCACCTCTGCAGCTTTCATTGACTGATTGCACATGCAGGATGATTGATTGGCTGTCAAGCGGTGGACTCTGGGATTATTTGACTTCTAAATGGAATAGCCGTGTACTTACCACTGCAAGGCACAGCACTAATGAGAACACAAGTACATTATTACATTACATGATAATGGAACATCAATCCCTTTGTGAAGTAATCTAACCTTTAGATACCTCCACAATTCCAATTTCAGGGTCCCTTTGGAACACAATATAGATAAACAAGATTCACCCTAAGGGCAAGGTTGTGCTAAAGTAAACTCAGCAGTGAGTCATGAAGAAACATTTTAACTTCCTTGTAATCCACCCCTTACATTCTCAATGACAAAATTAAAAGTCTGTACCTGAATTTGGAAGTTTTCAGCTTCTAATTTATACGTGTTGGCCTGTAAATAGCCACATATCTCTCAAATTAAACAAATTTGTAGATTTATATACAGTATTCGTATATCAAGACACTTTCTTTTTAAAGTTCTAAGTGCTCTTTACCTTAGCCACATAAATGTTTACTTATTGCCATCCATGGGATCATTTAAGAAGATTTTTTTAAGTAAAGGTCAACAAACAGTTGCCAGTTCACAGTGATGTTTATCTTTGTGCATGTCATCTAATTAGCACAAATTATCTGATATGTGAAGAATCTTAACCAGATGAAGGACTTTAGTTACAGCTGTGATGGACTTGCTGAAATCTTTTATCATATGATGACTGAATAAAGTTAGATGAGAATGAAAGCTAGGGTTGTAGTGGAAGGTCACCCCATAAAAAGGAGAATGGGCTTTAATTCACTTACTCATTTTTGGCTTTCTTTTACCCATGTAAATGCGGACGGCTATCCCATAACAAATAAATATCTTTTCCGGCATCTACTCCAACTAAGCATGTCCTCACTGCTGGCTCAGAATGTAAGGTCAAGCAGCCCATCACCAAGAATAAGACCCTGTGATTGCAGGTGTAAAAGAGATACAGAAAAAAAGAGAGGATGGAGGATAGAAATAATCAGAGAATCCCAGGGTTGTTCTGTTAATAAGCAGAGGTAGCATTTTGATTTGGTGTGGTTCAGGGTCACACCGCACTCCTTTTTAAAATGAAATAAAGAGGTGGTAGTTGAATCTCTATATTTCCATGCCAGAACTATTCATTTAAAAGCAGATAAAGAAATAACAAAGGTCTGATCAATCCCACCTACGTGATCCAGCTAAAGGTAGAGCTAGCAAAATGAGATGCACCTGGAATTTTGGCACTTCTTGGCCCAATGAGAAATGGAATGATTGGCACTGACCTCTGTATCGGCTTCATAGTCAAATCCTCACATTACTGAATTAACCCTGGTAGGTGCAATATTTCATCTCCGCCAGACACTTTAGCCCAAACCTGACCGCAATCAAAGCTGAATTTTTCTTTTTAGTACAAAAAGTAATTCTTCACTTCTTCAAATAGTGACTGTGAATGTCTCAGATTTAAGCAGAACATGTGTTGCCACATGCTGTAACTTAACAACCATCTCCCTTATGTAGTACTGCGTGCAAGCTTGGACTCTAATTGTTTCCTGTTAATGAACCCGGTGGCAAGTCTGAGCAGGTCGGCAATGAAATGGTAGTGACTGATTTTCCAAGCAAAAAAATTTAAACACTTGGGAGGAGGTGGAGATGACTGTGACTCCAGAGAGACAAAATGAACACCGCTGTGTGTGGAGGAATATTGTAAATGCTCTCGGTAGTTATACGCTCTACCTGTCTGTCTGTAGATGCTCCTCTCAGTGGCTGCATGATCTTCTCATTCCAAACTGTCTATTTCTCTGTTAAGTCCTTCCCAAATCAGGACCACCTGAATTTTCTTATTCATGTCAAAAATAAAAATGCTGGCATTTTTTCACCATCATGTCAGTTCACCAATCAGTTTTCTGATTTGAAACACAAGGGTCAAAGTGTCTGAAAAGCGAATTTCAGTAAAGGAAAAAAAAATCCACTACTAATATTAATACTAAATTAATTAACCATAATAATATCAATAATAAATTGTTTCTCATACAAGGTCATTGTAAGACTACAAAAGAGTTTTACAAAAGAGAACACAGAATAGTCTTTTGTTGCTGTATGGAAAAAAAGCTGCTATATTAGTCTTCATTTTTTGTGTTTCAATGGATAAAAAAATAACACTGAATTAGAACAGCATATGGGTAAGTAAATGATTTTGAAAAACAATTTTTTTTTTTTTTGGGTACTATTGTATTATACAATTTGGGGAACTATTCCTTCAACTACCCCTCTACACTCCACCACCTCAAAATCTTTGCCTCTCACTCTTCCCTCTCAGTTCTTCCATTCTCATGTCTGTAAACACCTTGACAGTCTATTTCCCAATGCACAACAACGGAGAGACAAATCACATTACTCACACTTTGCTTTGCCAGAGACTCCCACTGTCAGGTTGAGGCTAATGGAACTCGATTTGCAGGGATCTGGCATAAGCCACAGAATGACAGCCAACAGAAGGTCAAGATCGAGATGGAGTGAACGTGTTTGGGATCGGAGGAGGAGGCTTGGATGGTAAGAGTTTCTTTAATGCTCCAGTGCTCAGTGAATGATGGCAGGCCGAGTCTGTCTGTAGCTCTCTGCCTGTGGTGTGATTGATATGAAAAGAACTCCAGAAGCTCCATGGGGGTGACTCCCCCAGCCCTCGCCCACACGACATGCGCCGTTTCCCCTCTGCAGTCGGTCGGGCTGCCCCCTCCGGTCGACAGTGATGGAGAGGAAGGGTTGGCGCAGGGAGCAGAGGGATGATGGCAGGGCATTACAGCTCGGCCCCTCAGGACAGACCCCCCTTCACCCTCCATCGCAGCAGGCTTTCTCCTCACCTCATCATCTTTCTATCTACTCGTCTGTCCATCCATCATTTTATCCAGGGGTTTACACAATGACTGGTTGTAATTACAATGTGGAAGTGAGAAGGGGATGGATTCTCCGACAAATCACAGTCATTATTGTCATCATTTGGATGATTTAACATGATTATTGTGTTTTTATCCAGTACCATCCTAAAGAATATGCCTCAGATTGACTATAACCAGGGGTTAAATGGGGTTTTAGAAGTGGGGGAGCCCTGAAATCTATTGCTGAATCTGATGAGTTTAAGCAAGATATATCATGACTCACCCCCCCAAGCTTCTCAACCCCCAATACAAAAGAAAGCATAATTACCTGTGATAAAACTCTTTTGTGCAACTACTTCAGACAGAAACAATAAAATATATTGTAAATTAAAATTTAACACACATATAGTGAATGCATATATCAACTAATTGTAACCTATAGTGTGATTTTGATAGTTGCTTTTATAAACCAAACAAAATTGCTACTAAATGTCAGATGATATATATGAGATTTTGTATTTGGTTGCATTTTATAGTGTGATTTGATTGGAACAGACAGTTGCCTTCTCGAGCGAGTACACTCACTAAATGAACTGCAGACAGAAAATAGAATGAATTGACTAAAAACTCCTAACATTTATTTTCAATTATTTATGTTTTAATTCAAAGGTGGTGGAACTTCTTTTCCAATCGTTCCAGTCAAATTAAACAACTGGCTATGACATCATGTTTTAAAACATATCAGATACATGGAGAAACAAATTCTCATGTTCTCCTACTATGTGTGTGACTTCTTGCATCAGCAAAGGGAAAGGCTGGGATAGCCGGAGATTTTAAATGCAAGCACTGTTTCTTATCATCATACAGAGATGTGCACCAGTAAGCTAATCTTATTTTAACATTACATACAGAGCCCGCAGTTATGTGCCTTCCACACGCTGCAAACCGCAAAGTGAAAGAGAGGTGTAGTCAGCCTTAACAGAGAGATAGAACGATGGTGGAGGGATAAATAGATGGTTCAGTCCTCTAATATACACAAGCTTTGAGTGATTACCATTAACATTTATGCACATACATTTTGCCTCTCAAGTCTGCAGCTGACCTTCTGTCACAGTCATTATGGGCACATGCTGAGAAACACAGAGATGCTCCAGCAGGTTGTCCTTTTAAAGAATATTCATAGCTGTGGCATTTTCTTAAGAGGAACATGTGCTGTCAATGTGTGGTGGATCTGGAATTTTCTATGCACAAGAAGTGTGTTCCCTTGTGTCTGGATCATTAATTAAATGTAAAACATTTCATTTCTATCCCGCTTGTCACCAAATAACATCTGGAAAAATAATGAGCGTTTTCTAACTTCCTCTGTCTTTCATTGAGAAATAAAAAGGAAAAATGCATGCTTCACCTTTAATCTCATAGTAGTACTTCTAGTTTAGGAGTTTTGGAGGTGGGAGAACCCTAAGATCTGGCGATGGAATACATTTACTGAATGTATGTATTTGGGGGGAAAAATGGACTGGAGCACGGAATGGAACAGATTTACAAAAAACCCACCGATCAAAAAACCCAAAGATCATTTCTATCTTTTTTAAATCAAAAGTGCCAGAATGCCGTTCGAGATCATTCAGCTTATTTAAAGCTCTGCTTTTTAAAACGTGTAACCAAATACTTTCACTTTTTCCTCAAAACAACACTTCTGCTGCACACTGAAATTCTGTTTTTAACTCTCACTCCTCTATTCTCAAGCCATCGAAGCAGTTCTCTCCATCACATATTCAGCTGTCCTCAGACTGCCTGACTACCAGCAGGTGAGGGCTTATTTCAAAACCCTGTCATTAGACACTTCATTTGCCTGCACGGCAAAACCAATATTTACAGTTGGTGGGGGCGGCCACTGTGCAGAGTAAAACCTCTGCTCTATCAGCCCAGAGGCTGATAACACTGACCCTCAGTCAAGCACGGCCCTCCGGGAGCCACTCAAGAGCTCAGTAAATCCTCCTCATGCACACACCAGTGATGGAAGGCAAGAGAGAGAGGTCTTGAGTAAACAACCTTTGACAAAAGTTCAGCTATACAGATGAAACTGCCTGTGAAAATGTACTGAATACATCTATTTATTTATTTAAAGTACCTCACTTTTGGATATAGAGTAGAGCCCTTATTAGGTGTTTGGGACCCACAGAAGTGCACATTTTATGTGATAAACCCAGTTCAGTTTATTGACCAATCTGATCATTTGAATCAGGTGTGTTAAACGAGGGAGACCCTGGTAATTGTGTGCATGACCCGTATGTTGGTAGCAGCATTTGCATGTTAAGAAATCCAGTGTTGTTAAATGGGCTCCCAGGGACCAAATGCCCCACAAGCTGAAGAGCATTCAAAAAGTTTGAACTTTTCCAGGTCTGCTAACACACAATAAAAAAAACCCAAAAAAGCACGAGTTAAGTTGCTTTCTGGCAGCAGAGACATGCTGAATCAGGCCATTTACTAGTTATTTGCAAGATGCTACAATGTGGTACATATGTTCCCTGAAGAATGAACTTGAAAGAGGGAACAGATTTTCAAAGCACTTTCCCTGATGAAATAAAAAAGAACCTTGTTTAATCAAAGCTTTTGAAAACACTAACAATTCATGAAGCAAACAGCTTTGTTTACATAATGGTTTTATTGTAAAGCTATAAGGAAGGAGTACTTACAAGATAGTATTTCTTTGATTTGCTCAGCAAAAATAAAAGACAACAGTTTTTTTCTTTTTTTCTTCCTCTTCGTGTTTAACATGCGGTTATTGATAAGAACACAATGGAACAAATAAGGGATAAAACTCTTCAAAGCCACTGTTTTGTAAAACTCGGTAAAAAACAAGACTCATGAAAAGGAGACAGTAAAACTTTAAAATTGACTAGAAGCCAGTGAATGGTTACTGATAAAAGCTTAGACATGGGTACGCAAATTTAGGGCACCCAACACCTCAAACACTCCTATACTAACATACTCTACTTTGAAAAATATTTTACAATTTAGATTTGTCTTCCAACATGTTCTTTTTTGTACTCATTTTGAAAAGCCACATTATTAGCATGTACATAAAACTGTACAAAGAAAACAAGGCATCACGCAAAGCATTTCGATATAAATATAACCAACACTTAGGCTACAAACTTCCTGTAATGATCTACTTAAACTGGCTGCTCCTCAAATACTTGGTGTAGATTTTTTTATTATATCAAAATCATTTCAAGGCAGACGCCCACATATCGCTAAAGTGTTTCTGAGCCAAAGTTAAGCCACTCACTTCATCATTGCTGCGCAAAACAAATGACTGATTTAATTTTTAATCTTTTTCTCAGGGGTACAGAGATGTTTTTCACTCTCTGCTTCTATTATGCTAATGGAAACATGGTGACACTGCAACATTATGACATTATGTTTTTAACTCCTAATATCTGGACAAATGCAGCAGGTAGCCAGTACCAGTCCATGTGTCAGACAAAGAACTGATTAGTAAGTAACATTGGATTTGATTGATTTCCATGTAATCAAATACACAACTCAGCACAAATGAATTACAACTTACATTAGGATGAAATTGAAATCAGTCTTCAGCAGACCCACATGTAATCTACAGCCAAAGAACTCTACAGATGTTTCTACAGGACTGCAACACCCTACACTGAGCTAGCTTTCAGCTGAAAAATAATGTACTGTTCAAGTCTTTAACACATTTTACCATCTTTTAATCCATTACACTAAAGATTACCCTCCAAATTCAACACAGAAAATATGGATAAAGCCCGTAGATTCTGTCTGGGCTAGTTATGAGGTGGACAAAACATACTCCCAGATATATCCAAAACCAATAAATAAATAAATAAAAAGGTTGTTCACATTCTGTGCTCATCTCTGCGCTGCTGTTGGACCTCATTAAAAAGCAATCAGTAATGTGCAAATAATGAACTAATAGCCATTATGACATTTGCTTTAAGACTGTTAATATAACAGACAGAAAAAAGTCTCAAGACTGTTTGGAATGTATAACTTAAAAGAGCCTATGCAAAAAAGGGGGGGATGTGTTAGATATAAAACAACATCAAACAATATACTTAATGATAGCTATTAAAAAAATAACTTGTTGTTTAACATACACTTATAAAATTGTATTTCTTGCTTGCTTTCTTAGCCCAAATAAGTTTTTACGCCCAGTACATGAGACAAGTTATTTGTCATTATGCTTTCCATCAATTTTTCTGCGATAGTGTTTCACACAACAAGAGCCAATTCCTTTATTGAGATGGCATGACACAATTTGGGCTTTGGAAACATGTCACACTTGACAATTTCTTGCTGTAAAGGCAGTGAGCGATTCTCTCTATGTATCTACACAGTTACGCAGGTGTGCAAAAATGCACACGTTCACACACACGAGCTCTCACACACACACACACACACACACACACACACACACACACACACACAGAGCAATTTGACCCAGCACTATCTGTGACAGTTCTCTGGGGATAAACTCCAGGCTTTCCCAATGGGACCGAGACACTGTCTAACTGTCATGCAGCGTTTGGGCTCATATAACTCAAGCTTCTTTTGTTTGTCACAGAAGAAAACAGCCATAAGGTCTGTTGTAGCTGCAATTATTAAAAGAATAGGAAGACAACCATCCACATGTGTACAAGGAAGGAACAAACTCAAAATTTAAGTACCAGAGCAATATCAGTGAGTGAGTGATGATGAGCTCAAAAGAGACACTCATTTGTTTGTTTGTTTCAGGAGGACAGACCAAACAAAGATGTTTGCTATCTCCTCCAGTCTGGCCCCAGTCTGCGACAAACTTAGATGTTTGTTTAAAGGTTAAGACGGGGCATGTGACGACCAAAGACCCAGTCACCAGGGAAAATGTCGTGTTTACTTTTGTGGGACCCTTATAGTGACCCACAGGCACTGTTCCAGTGCTTGTATAAGTGGTTGGGCTGAGAACTTAGTGAACTCACACACATGAAAGGAAACACAATGTCTAAAGTGTCACATCAAACATAGCCCTCACCTGAGACACTAGCCTTTAGTGTTGGGTTGTTTTGTCTGCTTTTAATTACAGATAAGAGACTTCTTAAAAACGATATAGCCAATTTATAAGGATTATATAGCCATATAGGATTATTAATTTATAAGGATTTACAGCCAATATTAAACCCAAAGCATGTGGCTCAGTTGCTCCCTGTGTGCTGGTAAATTGAAAGTGTTGCATCAACACCTATAGATTTAACAGCCAAATCTGCCTTCACTTTTCTAGAGGTGAAAAGTCAGCTTTAAGTGTGGCTAACTATGTGGCAGGTTGTAAATTATAGTGCATTTATTGTTTGTAGCTCGAGCCTCATTATAGTTTTTGTAACATGCAATGTCACAATTCAATTCACACCTCATCCAATTCACAATTCCTTTATCCACTATTAATAACAGCCATACACTTTTTGGAAAAACTCTCTGAAATGCTTCAGTTTTGGATTTGCAAATTATGTCATGTAACACAACCCCCCAGTAAAACAGGTGCCAGGTTGCAAACTAAACTGTGTTTCTAAGTTCACTGTTGAAGTCCTGTAATGCCGTACGCTCAAAGCACACTTAAATCACAATCTCGGAGATCCTCAAGTATATAAGATTTGTGGAACACAACTTTAATATGGTCAAACGAATATTTTTGGAGAGAAATGTTCTGCTGTCACTATTTTTGAACTCATCTTCCTCTTGCGAGCATTTATTTTGACAGGGTCAGACCCACCACAGAGCAGAGCAAGACATCTCTGACACAACCACAAATCTACACAACAGAGTTTGACGTGTCTGAATACGAGTTAGCTATTGCACAGCACGTGGACAGTTCTGCGTTTTTTTGAGAATGTGATGAAGAGTTGTTGCTCCTCCCTAAGGACGAGACGGGTTGAACAAAGGTCTCCCAGAATCACAGCCTGGAGGGCAACTCACCTAGAGCGTTGGCTCCTTGTAGATTTCACTAGTCCTCTGATCAAATACAGGAGAAAGTCACTGGGAAAGCCAGGTTTACTTCCACAGGGCCCCCTTACGAACGGATCAAGCTTGCCATGGGGCAATTTTCAGAAAAATCACATGTGATCCATATTTATTTTCCCCATTGCATTTTTATTTTGCCCCAGATTCTGTGTTCGTTTCAGTCCCATGTAGATGGATGGCGAAGCTCCTTCTGTGGATTATCTCTAGCGTTCTGTGGTCCAAACACTGTTGTCCTTCTTTTAGTAACAGGGAGGCAAATCCTCTGAGCAATGGCCTCTCTGCTATCAACAAGTTCTGTACAAAAGTTCTGTACAGCTAAATTGTTGGGAGGGAAACTGCAATTGTTTCTCTAGACGTGTGTAGTATTTACATTACTGTACATTTAAGAAAAGAGCTTTCTATGAAAAAGACAAAGTAAGAAACATTTACTCATACTGTTTAAAGAATAATGATTATGTTTTCTATTCAGTAAAGTGTGTGTTTCAACTGTATTTC
>JAZGTK010009201.1:0-17482 GCA_036877625.1 Ambastaia sidthimunki | reverse complement strand
TTTGTTTATAATCAGTACTCATGAGAAATATGAGTATATTAAGTATGAGCACATTAACATGACAAAGAGGGAATGCTGGGTAATTAGAGGATAAATGGACCCACAGATCAATAGCACATGCACTAACCATGAGGCCACAACTCTCACATGCTTCTCATATAATAAATGCAGTTTATTTTTTCAGCTAGCTTTGTACCAAAGGTGTCTTGTTTCTCATTGTCGACAGTCTGCGCAGGAGTGGCAGTTTTAATGATGCCCAAGACATAAAGCCAAAGACCTGCGCTTTTATTCCTGCAAAGCACATGTTCATCCTCACCTCGCAGGAGTTTCACATCAGAGAAACATTGTTATCTTTAACCTTGAGAGCTGAAAATTCCTCACTGTATGTAAAAGTGCATCACGAGCGTCAGGATGAGAGAATAAGATCATTGTTTGAAGATTGAAATCAATTACAGCTCTTGAGGTTTGGCTTTCCGCTGATAATTATGGGATAATGGTTTGTAAGTGAACCGTGCAGATGAAATGTGATACACAGATGAAATGTGATACACAGCTGAAATGTGATACACAGATGCATGTGGCTCTTGAGGTTTTTCTCTCAGATGTTCTAGTGTTTGCGGGCAGCCTCCTAGCTAACAATTTTTGGTTGTAAGAACGTTACCCTAACGTTTCCATTAGGTAACAAGAATGTTAAAAATGTTATTTTGAATGTTCTTTTAATGTTTAAAAGTCCAGTTTTGTGCTACTGTGTGTGTGTGTGTGTGTGTGTGTATATTTATTTATTTTATATATATGTGTGTGTGTATTTATATATGTATGTATGTATATTTAATGTTGCTTGCTTGCAAAAAAACAGTCAGAATTCATGGCTGTTTTGTATGGCCGTCATGACAGGAAAGCAAGTTTTCAATATACTGCATAAGAAACAATATAATGTAGAATCAATAGAAACAATATACAGCAGAATTAATCTGCACCTGTGCTAAGCAAACAAACTCTGAGCCTCTTATCCACAGGTGTGTTTGTGAGTGACACGTGTGTATTTGATCTGTTTGTTAGTGTGTTTGTTCGAGGCCTGCAGAGAAAAGCACCAGCCAGGCGGCGACATACCGCAATCACACATCCAATCAGGAGCCTGCGAGGCGTGACATCAGACATCAGCTGTGTTTGTTGCCGCGGGCCGGGCGGCGGGAGAGAGAAAACCAAAACCAAACACGACCTCGCGTCCCCGGCAGGTCCCGCCTGTGAGTGAAAGGCAATTACAAAAGGGCCCGTACCCCAGCTGATAACAGTTTGTTATCTGCCAAAGCTGACGTCTTAAAAAGAAGTGAAACTACAGGGAGGAAAAGGAAAGAGTATTATTGTTTTCAGCAGTCGAATGCGTCATGTTTTGTGGAATTTATTTTTAAGGTCATTTTATAGGTTTATTTTCAATTGGCTGGGACACGGAGGGGGTGGAGTCATTGGAAATGATATGAGATGGGTTTGAACCCAGATGGCCTGCTTGTAACATTGTACGTTGTAGTCTGTGCACTGTCAGAAGGTCATACATTTAACATATATTGATTTTATGAAATACATATACTGTATTCATAAGATGAAGTTTACAGTAAGATCATTTTGCCTCTGGGCTGGTTTGTTTTCCACAAAGCTCTCCTTAGGAGGCTGACTTTCCTCAAACTCTCTGAAAGTTCAAGCAGTGTATAGACACGTCTGTCAGGGGTTTGAGGGAGGGGCTTATGTTTCCTTCACAGCGATGAGTCGATGCCTCATTGAACGTGTTCTTAAACTCTGACTGTTAAGATGCATGTTGAGTTCTCCTTCACTTCCAGATAAGGACGAGGAGTCATTTGGCTCTCTGTCACACATCAGGGCCCCACCGAAGGGAATGACCCAGAAGAACAGTCTGGACTGGTGTCTCATTAAAGCTCGGGAGATGCTAACGGTGGTCCTCAACGCGCTAGTCTGTTGCTCTGCTTGGCACCTCATTACTGTTCTCAGTCATGCGTGTATAATCGTCGTTGGGATGAGGTGTATGAAAAATCCCGATTTGGTTTCTCGCACGATTCAACATTCAAGACACCAGCGTTTGTTTGGGTTCTGCACCAAACCCTTTTTTAACACCAAAAGTGGGTCGGTCAATTAGATGTGACTCCAGCTTGATTTAAAAGTTCTCATTAAGGGCTTAATAGCTTTGTAGGCTGAGGGCAGCCATCTGGCGGTGTTGTGTTCACACTACACAGTTGGCTTTAAGGCAAGGCTGAGTGTCTGGCAATAAGGGGTTGTGAATCAATGCAGCCCTCCCATGCGACCTCATTACTTTGCAGTGCGCTGTAACTCAAGGCGATGGACCTATGAAATTTTAAACATTTTACGAGATCCAGATGCTGTTCTCCTGCCAAATAAATTCCCACAGCAGTAAAACCGCCGGCACAACCTTTGCTTAGTATAAACATTTGTTTAGGAGTGGAGAGGGGGCCGTTGAAGGAGATGCGCTCCTAGTGGCACCTGCCTGGAGCAAACCTCCTTTGATTTCCACTATCTCATCTAGAGGAAATTATTTGAGGATGCTCTTCATACTTTTGAGGAGAACTCGGGCACAGAACGTGAGAAGCAAAGGCGCCCGGGGCTCCGAGACGGGTTCGGTTTAATCGACTCACTGTCAGGTTCTCCTAAAGCTCAGCTGTTGTGAGGGACCTTTGTTCTGCATCTAAACACTTTCCTCTGCCAATAAAAGCTGCTTAAAACCTGATCGAGATGGTTTAACTGGTCTCCAAGGCTGGCCAAGCTGGTAATTAGCCGGTTTAGCTGGTCAATTGGGTTAATTTAATTTAAGCAGGGCCGTGCTGCACAGTCACACTTTCGTACGTGAAAAAGAAATCCCACCCATTGACCCACCCATAATCCTAACCATAACTAAAGCAGATTGTATAAAAAAAGTACAAATAAGACTGTACAAATTCACATGAATTATTCAGTAAATCACTTAACAAACTTAGCATAGTTATTTACTTATATTTTATAGTTATATTTTATAGTGATATTTACATATTTATATATATTTATAGTCATATTTTCTGTAAGTTTGTACAGTTTGTTTGTTTTTTCGAGTGTTTCGAATGTCTTTCAGAGCAATGCACATAAAATATGTACGTAAACATGTTTAAAACATGACATGTTTTTATTTCTCACAAAATGGCTTCTTGGTTTCTGTCAGTGGCTGTTTAGTGTGTTTCCAGTCAGTCTGCAGTATAACTGACACCTTCTCAAGCGTGTGCTGTAGCCATTAGCTGAATGTGTGGTTTGAGCCATGCAGGGGAATTCTGCACGCTTGTCTTAAAAGGTTGCAGTGAAAAAATGTCTACCTGTCACTCACTCACTGGAGCAGCTATTTTTACTGCATCTGAAGACAACCAGCAATCTAGTTTAAAGAAGAGACTCGTGTTTTTCTAGAGCGTGTGAGGCTGAGTGAGGAGATTCAGATAGCTGTTGGTTTGAATTGATTATGTCTGTAGTCACTGTTTTCTGCAGAAGCAGCTTGTAATGGTATTGATGTTTTTGATGACCAGTGATTATCAGAAAGAAACTTCACAGTAAATAGTTTGTCGCCTGAAGCAATCACCATCATTTCCTGCAGGAGAGAGAAAATCTCTCATTTCATGAAGAGTGAGAGTTTACACTGAATGGTGATTTTGTAGCGACTCAGTTTTTTCTAGATCAGAAGGGCTTGGCAGTGTTATTCAAGATAAGATCCAGCTCACAGGGAACATTCTTAGAATGTTCTCTAAAAGTTTTTTAAAGTTCTCAGAAAACATTCTTGCAGTGTTGTTAGTCTTTCTTTAACATTATGTACCATATATATTTAACGTTTTAAAACAGTAAAAAAAGTTAATACAGCATTTAACATTTTGAACATTCTTAGAACATTTAAAAGAACACTGTTAACGTTTTTTTTACCTAATGGAAAATGTTGCGGAAACGTTCTGCTAACACAGAATGGAAGGTATGTAATGTATGGTCACATATGTAGTTCCACAAACACATTTGTTGAAAAATAACTTTTTATATCTCAACCTTTTCCTGTTGTGATTTTTCCCTTTTCTGTGAAATGTCAGAGAGTTGTTAATGGTCTTCCATTAATGTGTTTCATTCAGACGTGTTTATTGTGAATCAGAAATGCTCTTTTAAAGGCAGTAATGGACTGAAGGCTCTCGTGCTCTTAAATGTTGCAGCTGATAAAGTGTCACTGTTGAACTTCAGGCTGGTAAAACTTCACGAGTCTCATCCGTTCGATTATTACATCTTGAGTGGAGACGGTGGCCGCACACAGAATGGTTTTCGATCTGCTTTAAAACAGTAACTTGGGAAAAATGGCACGAGTGGATGGATTTTCCTGTTCTTTGGGGCAAAAACTGATTCAGCACTGAACATTGAAACTGGTTTGTGATTGTGGGTGACGTTAATAACACAAGTTTTAAAAATAAGATCCTGTTAAAAGATGTTTTATTTAGTGTCTTTACATTGTGCAACATTTCTACAGAAATCTTTTTAGTTTATTTTACAATATTAATGATAGAGGCTCACCAAGGTTCGTGTCTTTGAATAAATTATTCAAATATGTGAAATATATTCAAATTACATTCTTAGCTAATACATTTAACATTATTTAACATTACTATTTAATTTCTTTGTCTTTGGTTGGAATTGGGTTCTATATACGCTCTAAAAAATAAAGGTGCCATAGAAGAACCATTTTAGGCTGTATGGTTCCATAAAAAAACATTAATATCTGTAGAAACTTTCTGTTGCACAAAAGATTCTTTGTAGAGGGAAAAAAGGTTGTTTAGACTATAAAAAGGTTAGAAAGAAATGTTTCTTTAAAAAGCCTTTGACTGAATGTTTCTTTGGGGAACCACAAATGGTTCTCGTTGTGAAGAACCTTTTGTAGAACTTTATTTTTTAAAGCGTGTACTGGAGTTCAGTGGCTCGCTGTTAAGTTAACTCTCTCTCCGGGAAAAGAGTTCATTGTGATGATGATGTTAATGCAGACTCTGATGAATGAGGTGGATTTACCATTAAATCCCTCTGAAGCTGAATGATCCTCATCCAGTGTGATGACATTAACACACTTCTCTAGTTTAGTTAATTGAAGCTGAAAACATTATACGGTTATAGATGAAATAATTATACCATATTTTTATTTGAGAAATCAACAGGGTTTTACAGTAATTGTTGCATCTTTTCGCTTATGGATTTATGTGTTATTAAGAAGAAAGTTCATGTAATGCGATCATATTTATTGATGTGACATCTGCCTATGAGAAATGAACTTTCCAGCTCTGTTATAACATTGTGTTACTCAGTTCTCTGATTCAGTCTTTATATTCTCACACACGTTTTGCTGTTTGCTTCTTCATGTACAGATGCCAGATAGAACATGCACACACATATATATATGTATCTATATTCATTGTGCAGAAATGTGTTGTAGGGATTCTGGTATGGATCTGTCACTGTATATTTGTTGAGAAAAACGGCTCCCGTTCCAATAACAGCAAACAAACAAACATACAAACAATAAAACCATCTCGGTCAGCAAAGGATTTTCAGCCTATAAGGATGAAGCATTTATCTGGCACAGAAACGGCATTTATCCGTCTCTTGGTATTCAGCAGAGAGAACACAGCCGGTCCAGCAGTTACACTGGCTTGAATCAGGTGTGTGTACAGTGTGTCTGGAGTTCAGGGTTATCATGCAGACACAGCTCGTCTGTTCTTTGTCAATGAGTCTGATTCATATCATGATGTTTCATTCTGATATTCAGCTCTGCTCCTGTGAGTATTTCACTCTGTCCAAAAGCTGAAAGTCCAGACTGAAAGAAGATCGGACAGCTGAGGAAACACACACACACATAATGGCTTTAAATATAAAGTGTGTGTCTGGTCTCTGAATTTACTGTCTCCTTCTTTATCAGTCTCTCTTTCACCCACTCTCTCTCTCTCTCTCTCATTCCCTCACTTTCTCTTTTTCTGTCTCTCATTCACTTTCTCTCTCACTCTTTCTCTCTCACATTAACTTACACAAATGTGTAAATGTGTGTCTGGTCTCTCAGTTTAGTCTCTCTCTCACTGCCTTTCACTCATTTACCTTCTCTCTCCCCTCCTCTCTTTCTCTGTCTCTCTTTTACTCTCTCTCCCTCTCTCTCTTTTCTCTGTTTCTGGTCTCTGTTTTATCTCTCTCTCTCTCTCTCTCTCTCTCTCCCTCTCTCTAACTAACATTTAATTTAAACCAATGGTTGAGCTGAAATGAAATTGAATTAAAATTCTGTAAGGGTCATTTTTTTCATTTTTCGGTTAATTTTCCTTTAATGCATACCTGCTCTTTTCTGGAACACACATCATAACCAGGTCTGAAATGATTCAATTATTATCCAGCATAAACTGCATCCATACGTGCTTGAATCTTGTTTTTAACAGCATGTTCAGAAGCGATTCCAGGGCTGAATCTTGCCCTTCTTGATTCAGGGTAGCCAGAAGATTTCAGAATGGATTAGATAATTCTGTCTACAGATTCATTGTGCTTAATCTGATTAGAACTGTCGGCTCATTCAGAGCAACATGCACGACTGTTTAAAAATATGTCCATTAAAATACATATAAGAATGAACTACAACATCAAGCCCTGTTACCATAGAAATGAAGAAATGATCTTTGATATTGCCCTGCATTGTGGCTTTTAGTGGTTGTGACAGACCTGTGTGTTTGTTTGTATAATGAAATAATTTACCATCGTTGGTTGAATTTTAACATTTCAATAAATGTCATCTTTGTATTTAACAGTCGGCTGTGCTGTTTTTGTTGTTTAACTAAACAGGATGTTGAACGAACCTTTAAAGCTGCAAGCAAGTACATAACAGACCATTGTTCAACACAATCTGCTTATCTTACCCTGACTGGCAATGCTAAGCTTATAATAATGATTTATAATTTGAGTAATGCGAAGTATGTAAGTAACCTGCAATTTTATGTTTTGAACAGAGATGGCGGTAAAGAGGCAAAAGTTTGCAGCTTTAACTGAAGGGTTGTTGTTGCAAACAGTCGACGCTCGCTGCATCATTTTCAAGTGATGGTTTCTCACCCTTCGACAACATCCCCTCAGAAATCATTTATTCATTTTGCAGTCATTTGTTTCGAGGTCCTGACGTTCTTGAAGATGTCTTGTTTTAAAGAGGGGCAGAATTCTATTAAAGCCGTCATGTTTAGCCCCCGCGTCCCGCTCCACAAATCGCTGTCAGGAGTGATTCAATGCCTCATCAGTTACGGACGCGCCGCTGTCATGTGGCCCACGATGAAGTCGTCAGTTCCCTTTGCTGTCAGCTCTCGCCCGGCCTGGCCACATGTGATAAAGCCTCTGTGGATCTTGGTCCTCACAAGTTGACACAGAGCAGAGTTGACACTGCGTTTCAGTGTCGGAGAGTTCACACACTCTCAGTCATCCTCTCACGGGCAGCTCGGATCATGACCAATCAAAGTCTGACTGGCTGCTCTCACTCGCTAAGAAAAACATCAGAAATATGTGAAATTTCAAACTTTAGAATTTGTGGCTTTTGGGTGACTGTGGTGATAGAATTTGTTTTGAATTGTATGCGTTAAAGATACTAATGAATTCTATCTTAGTTCTAATCTTAGTTCTATCAAAGGTCCTATGCGATTGTGTTTAATTTGTACATAAAACAAATGATACTTTGCAATTGTTTCTAATATGTAGATGAATCGAAGGAACCTATGAAATTGTTTTTAAACTTCACATTCATCAAATGATCCTATGCATTTTTTCTAAATTATATTCTATAAGCATCAAAGGATCCTATAGATAATCTCAAAGGATCCTATAGAATATGTTCTGCAGTTGTATTTATATAATTGCCTTTCGTTTTCTGGAATTTTACTCCTGCATCACTGAATGTGGGACATCATGGCAGCATATGCCACAGAGCAGCAAGTGTGGGCGAAGGGTCTTTCCTCTTTCACGGACCACCTGCTAAACTCAGCATCCATTGTCTCTAATGACCCCTCTTTACATCACGTGTCTGCAGTCTCGCGCCCTCCCTCACTTACTGAAGGTTAAACTGGCAACAGTCCTCTGGAGGTGTAAAGTTGGGAGAGATATTTCAGGAAGAGATTAAAAAGTGTCAAGTTCAGTGTTGTGTTTTACAGAGAGCGTTTACCAAGACACCACTAAAGACATGTAATACCACCCTTGATGTTGTCATCATGTGCACATAACACAACTGAAACAAAAGGTGCATGCAAATAAAATCCCCCCCACCAGACACATCTCAGCACACAGCATATATCAGACGATTCCAATAGAATTGGAATTTCAGGTTGCATCAAAACAACCATCAGTATAGTTGACATCTATCCTGCAGTGAAATCAATGAGAGTTGAAGGAGAGTATGTTGTTTGGTTTATCTTTGATTTTCACACCTCTAAATATATTTCACACCCTTATTTGTAAACTGGCTGTAAGGAAATTGAAGTCAAACTTAGCAACAAGGGGAAAGATATGTGTGTATATGTCAGGTGAAGCCTCGATCCGTTGTTTAAAAGTTATAATAGCTTGATATTGCAAACGTGTTTATTGGAGATGTAGTTCACAAAATATAAATTGCAGCCATTAACTGGCACATACTGCCTGCATTGTTTTAGTGCCCAATTCTTTAATAAGATAATGCTACAAAACCACAATTAAAACTAGCAGTGAATTTGCTCTTTACATCCAACCCGTGACCTCATCGTTGCCAGCCTCATGCTCAGAAACGTCTCTGTTCTCTGTGGGTGGACAGAGTTTTTTGCCACGTGATGAATTGTTAAGCACTATTATTCATCCAGGGAATCTAGAATTAAGCCGTTATTATTCAAATTGTACTTAATTTGCATATCTGTTTAATGTAATCGACAACAATCTGCACGTACCGAACAAACACACACTGTGTGCTCACACACGTTCTTTCACGTGTAGATGCGTGTGACTTATTGTTCTTTCCAATAAAAACATCCATCATCTTCCATCCAATCTCCCCCAGTATAAAAGCGGGTAGGTTGGGGGTGAACACATAGGTTAATCAGATTAGCTACCACCCACAGACCACAGCAGTCTTCAAAGAATTCCCGGATGTTTTATAACTTAACCAGAGAAACTTGAGGAGGGGGTCTGTGTCGTACGTGCTTTTAGGAAGCGCTGTACAAGATCTACAGAGACGCTGTGTGACAGCAACTAGGGAAAGACAGAAAAAGGCTCATTAAACTTCCAGCTGGTTTATCAGCCAGATTCTCTGAAGCTTTGGATGACAGAGATGCACAAACTCCCACTGATCTGACTTCTAATTACGGCCACAGACGAAACTTCGAACTGGGGACGTGTTCGGTCTGACAGCACGCCGTGAATCGGCCGTAAAACGGGCTGCATTTGTCGCAAGATAGGAGAGTGCAAACACGTATAAAACATTTTCCCTTAATTATAGAGCAAGACAGAAAAAAGAAAATAAATTGAGCCCATTATCTGGTAATTTCATAACTAGCACTTAATACATCACCCTACACAGAACAGAACGCTTTAAAAATGTTTTATTTTGCTTCTATTAGAATGACAATTTAATAAAAACATCTTTTAAAAAGTTGAAAACACTATGATACTGTGATCAGTTCTGTCCTCAACGGCGGATTCAAATGATCAGTTTATCACCAGAATATAAAGTCCAAATATGTTCAAGTTTTTATTTGCTGGTTTTGTTTTTAAATAAATCATTATTGCACTTTTATACTAATTAGGTTCTTAGTTAATATGTGTTCTATGGATAACATTGTCTGTATGTGGCCTTGTACGTTTTTAATCATGTTTGAGATCTTATTGAAATCTAGTTTACCCAAAAATGAAAATTATTCCATCATTTACTCACCCTCATGTCATTCTAAACCTGTAGGACTTTTTTGCTTCTGAGAAACACAAAACAAGGTATTTTGAAGTGTGTTTGTAACCAAACAACAGTGGCACCCATTGACATTCATTGTATGAACACGAAACCACTGAGACATTTCTCTAAATATCTTCCTTTGTGGTCCACAGAAGATAAAAGTCTTACAGGTTTATAATAGCATGAGGGTGGGTAAATAATTAAACAAATTTTTCATTTTTTTGGTGAAATATCCCTTAAATTTCACATGTTGGTATCTTGGCAGATCTCAGCAAGGATCTGAGTACAATATGCGTGACGTTGTTGAGATGTCTTCTAAAAGTCATTTTCATGCGACAGTTTTTCAAACTCTCATGATGATGATGTAGATGGTTCTATATGCACCTCACGGTTTATTGAGGTTGTGTTTTGAGGTTGACACAGTTGTGTATTGAGGTTGACAGTGTAATGTGTCACCATAATTTGATGAAGAACCTCAGTTCTGATAAACCGTGTCGCTCTGTGTGGGGAAGTTTTGTCATGCTCATGTTTTGTAATGTAGCCGCTCTGTGGACATCACATCTTGTCTTCCTGTGGGCTGTTCTTCTACAATCTCCTCTCGTTTACACTTGCACTGTGTCAGCCATGACTTATATAAGCTATATATAAGAAATATATAAGCTATCATGTCATTATTTACAGGCAGATGGAAAATAACGAGCTATGTTTCAAATTAAATTGTATGTAATATATGTTAAGTTTGTTTTAAGACATCTTAGCATTAATTCGTAGGGATTTCTCAGATGCAAAATAATTAAACAGTCTTTCCACAGTTACACAACGGTATTTTTGCCCAACACTCTGAGGAGAAAACACTTGAAGTGGACTAGTTTTCATTGCAATGTTTTCAAATGCAAAATCAAATCAGAGCCGCAGATCTTCTCTGATCTCCCTGGAGACTCATATCAAATTGATCATTTCCTATTTTACATCTGCAAAACAGTATTCAGAATTCAGAGAAGCTAGCGGCTCAGTTATTAGAGTTGGGAGAGAGGGAGTTTGCCCCCTAGTGTCAGTCAATCAAAATTAGACGTTAAAAGGTGAAGCAAAAAATTATTTTCGTTTTTGACTTAAAATATAAACGCAGAAATATGACATTGAGATAAAATCTGTGTATCTTCTGTGCAGTGTGGAGTGGACATGCGTTATTCTCTGACTGATCTCTTTGTTAGAGATGATCTGAGTGGCCATCAAGCTGTGAGAACCAGAATAAGGTAAGAACTACTAAACACTTTTTCAGTTTCAGACTGAAGCTTTTAATCACTCTCTGATTTAATGGACAAACACTTTTTTAAATACAGACTGAATTAAATTAGGGCTGTACACACTGTGGCATCGTTGCTTCGGTACAGCAGAAGCCCATCTCAGCAGACATCAGTGACAGACAGAGAGCTGTGACATCTTCATTCTCAGGCAGGTCAGGATCTCAATCAGTTTGAAGCCGCAGGTCCCCTCGCACTGTTAATTAAATCAGTCTACACTGGAAAGAGCCCCCCGGTCCAAACCGCTGCCAATGTGTGGACCACCAGCTGTAATTATTACCGTTCCATTAGAGCCAAGCAGATTTCCTCAAACTTCAACAAGCAATCAAAGATTTCCTGGAAGAGGCTTTGAAGTAAAAGTCAGTGGATGAGAAGTTCATGATACTCAGGAGTAAATTCAATAAACGCTTGTGCCGTTAATTTTAACGCTAAATCCTGTTTTATTCACTAAACCGCCCATAATCCAGTTTAACCAGGTCATATTTGTGCCGTTACAGCTTTGCATCCCATATGTAAATACAGTTATTGTCAAGCACATATTTGATGTGTTACACGGCTAATAGATTGTGACTTATACACAGAATGAAGCTCTATTTGTGATGCAATTAACACAAAGCAAAACATTTGGTTTAAAAACAGTATTTTCTGCTTATAGCTGCAGTTATTCTATCAATAATGATTTATTGCATTAAAGCAGTTATTTATTTTGCAGTCGAGTGCATTTCCAGCAGTACAGCAGGTTTTGCTGTGGAGAATTTGCTGTTCAAACTGCATTTAGCTGCACAGCTGCTTAAGTTTAGGGGTGTTTGCGCTGTTATCTGATTTGTGTGTTATATTTAGTGAATCGGGGACTAAAACACCTGACACTGTTCACACAAGCGCAGTTCATGATAAATTCCCTCATGTTCTGATGATTTGAATTGTATGTTTTATATTCGTCTTCCCTTTACCCTCAGATTGTCATAATTTGAGAATATCTCATCTGAATTTTGATTGGGGCCGGACTGGGCGGCCATGACTTGTCTAGTGGGCGTGTCAGGGCTGTACAGGAAGTCGTGCTCAGGTGGGCGGTCCGCCCCGTCATAAGCTCTTTGATTGGCCTCCTCTGGGTCATCATAAACAGCGTTGACACCCCACTTAGCTGTGGGTTTGAAGTCCTCCGGATCGGCATAAATCGCTTCTGCTTTGATGTTCACAGCGTCGTTTATTGCTAATTGCTGGATGGAATCGCTCAACAAGTCCGTTGAGTCACTTCTGGTCAATGTTTTTCCGTTTACTTCCTCTTCCTGGAAAACCACAAACGCAGACGCTTGTGAAATGTCCGTTTCAGTCTTAAAGAAGTCTTGAGATGATTCAAATTGACGGAGATCTTTTCTCAGGTTTTTCTGATGCTTTTGAGGGTCTGTAGGGGAAGTTGTTTTCAGCTGTGTTTTTGTCACCACAGCATAAACCAGTTCCTCGTTCTCACTGCTGGTTTTGATGCTTTGACCAGAAGGTTGCATTGCATTCAGAGAAAAGCTTCTGGTGGCATTGCTGAGTGCTTTATGCTGAACTGCTTTGTGCGTCTTGATTTTAGGTGAGCAGTCGGGTGTTTTGGTGCTGGCAGGGATGTCATCATACAGTTCGTCTGTGCTGGCTGCTTCTCTGACGCTTTGGTCCTCATGGTTGAAGCTCTGCTTTGCTGCAGAATTTCTGGGCAGATTTTGGAGGGCTGCACCGACAATATTAAACAGCTGTTCTCCCTGATTGGTCGCAAACTCGAAACTTCCCTCCCCAGATTCACACCTGCGGCCAGCCTCAAAAGAGAACGACAGCTGAGGAGAAAAAAGGAGAAGAGAAACTTCTGAGATCTATTTTGAGACCAGAGATGTTTGTCCACAGTCACTCAAGCGATAATAAGACAGGCTGTTTATTTCCCATGAGCAAAGGCATGCAAATAAAATTCAGTTTTTATTTTTCAATTTTGAAATTATTTAAGAAATATTCACATTTGCACAAGCTTACCGTGTCTTGCCCAAACTTTCTGATGTAGCAGTACGGCCATTTAAAAAGCACCTCCTTTGTGATGAAGTCTTTCAGCAGTAAACAGTCAGGTTTGGGTGAAAGGACGTATTCTCCAAACAGACCACAGCGACCAGCAGCTTCTGTACCCATCGCTTTGACCAGAAACTCTCGAACTGCAACACAAAATTAGAAAAGACATTTTGCCACAATATCTCCCAGTCACTTTTTAAATCTATATACAACAGTATATACAACAGTATATAGATTTAGGTCAGAACAGTGTCTATAAAAACGACGTATTATTTTTATATAGTCAAAGGAAAGATTTTTAGTTGTGGTGTAACAAAACAAAGAGCAAAGGTTGTGCATTAGAGCGCCCAGAGAATCATGGGAAATGTAGGTTTACACTTTACACCTGAGGCATCATAAACCAGCTACATAAAGACCTGGCAATGACTGGAGCATTCTTTATTAACACAAAATGTGTACAAAATAAATTATTCTGTCAATTTTCACAATTATTAACTTAAAGCTGCAATTTTTGGGGCTAAAAAATTAACAAATATCAGTTGTGCAAGTACATAACAGTTATGTGTTTAAAACAATCTCCTTATCTTTCCCCGATTCACAACTGTAAGTTTATAAAAACGATTTATAATTTGAGCTGTCAGGTTAAATTTCACGGGAAATGTTTGTCTGTAAACTGTAAGAAGATTCAGCTATTATATCACATCCTGGTTCTGTAGATGATGCAGCGTTTGTATCTTGTTCCTACAGCAGCTGCTTAATTTAATTTAAGCTGTGCAATGTAATCTTCTCAGATAACCTGCAGTGCTCTGTTCTGAACAGAGATGGCAGCAGAGAGGCAAACATTCCGCACTGTAGCTATAACGTGATCAATAGCAGTTTGCCGTTTCATTTCCAATTGACCTTCTCGCAACTCAGACTTAAAGATCATCCTGAAGTTTCATCGGTAATTGCTCTGTGATTTTATTGTTGCATTCATGTGCACTCAGCTCTTAAATCTGATCATTCTTACATGACTTGAACACAGCATGAAAGTCAGCAATGCGGGACCTAAATATCCGCATCCACTTTCCATCCAATATTTCTGCTTATGAACTTACATCAGCCAGAAGAGAATCTGGGGTGTGTTTTATCATTTTTTGACAGTGAAACGTTGAGTTCACTTGCACCGGAAGTCAGTGGGGAACACGATCTTGTGCTTTTCCTCTGCATAGATGAAATTCAACGCTGGATGTCCACAGCAGCAGAGAAGCTCAGAGAAGGCAGCACTGTCTAACTTCACCCTCTGTTCCTCCACAATTTGTTCGCAGCTGTCATTCTCGAACCCCTTCTTCCTCACGCCACGTCTTCCAGGATGAAACGAGCTCTCAGACTGCCGGCGCGCGGCCCTGCGAAACTTCACCCGTGACCGAGAATGTCAGATTTATTTGTTTCTCTGCTCGCGCTCGTTTGCAGCGCCGCAGAGCGAGAAAAGCTGCACGCTGGCATCTGCAGATACAGGCAGTACGTGCATGAGGCAGGACTCGCTTAAACTGCATGACTCATTGGACACGTGCTATTGTTAGTGTCAGACGTGAAGCTGCACATTAAAGAGAAAACCCAGCTAACAATGTTAGGCTGTAGCAATGTTTCCCTAACGTTTCCATAAAGTAACAAAAACGTTATAATGAAAGTTTTAAGAACGTTCAAAACATTTGATTTTCAGAACACTCGATTTTCAGAACGCTATTAAAACTTTAACGTTTTTAAAACATTCCACAAACGATTCATTTCTATCATTCACTAAAACACGCTGCTGCCAAAGTGTTTCGTTAAAAACGTTCATGGAAACTTTGTGGACATGTTCTTTCTGTTTTATTCTCACATTTGATCTGTGCTTTAACACAAAGAGGATTAAACAGTTAGTTGTATGTGTTCATTTATAATAAATTGACTTTCAAGGGTGTCTGATGAGAGCTGGTGAGTGTTAATCAGTGGCGAGTCGCTGATTGTTGGGTCACTGATTAAAAACAGTCTTAATGACCCGTTCATTTGCATATCACGCGGATCAGAAGAGATGATACTGTAATTAATTGTGTGTTTAGTGAGTCATTTCATACAACAGCTGATGAAGAGCATTAAACACACTAATCTGCTGTTCAGTGTTTTGCAAGGTTACAGATATTCACTCAAAATGAATTCCTAAACTTATTCTCCTCAAATATTATTTGATGTAATGATGGATTGTTTGTGCCATATAGAATAAATGTATGCTTATATATATGCATTTGCATGATATATGATATGCACTATATTGAACATAAATCAATAAAATTGTATAAACATCAAAACATTAGTATGATAAAAGCTATATTTGTTTATATTGTTGTATATTGTTGTAATTTTTTCCTGTGCAAAGATTTTAAACTTAAATTATAAAGTTACATTATAAACTTTATTATATACATTTTAAACCTATTTCAAGTTCATAATTTGTTTTTTGCTCGACAAAGCTATTTATTAAAACAATTTTATATTGTAAAAGAGAATAAAACATTTTATATTTTCTAGTATTTATAAAAAGGTCATATTGTTAACGTTTGAGGATTCATATTACTAAAGTTTAAATGATCCAAAAGTATATTTATTTTTATTCATTTATCCTAAGATGGCACAATGCTGTTTATTAGCTTTTACGAAACAAAAATGCTTAATGCTGTTTCTGTCTTTATATCTCGATCTGTGATCTAATTTCTGACACCTCGATAAGAGTCATTTGTTTTCTATTTGTGTTTTCAGCTAAGTGTTTTTATAGACCTGTTTAAAACCACAGCTGCTAAAACGGTCTCAGTACAGACCAGCAGCAGGCCGGTGTGACCTGCACTCTGAATCCAAACAGCACCAGAAACGAGACGGTTTGGGACGGGACGGGCAGTGAGTTCTGCAGATGAGGGTCGGTAGAGGAAGATGAGATGAATGAATGCTAAGCTGCAGATCTCAAACTACAGACCAGAGAACACAAGCGAGTTAAACTGCTTCCTTCATTGTGGGTTTTACACACTGAGTAGAAGCTAAAAATAGGTCAAGGAAGCTACTGCACTACACTAGATTTTCTGCCCCAGCACAACCTGTCTGTCTTTAATCTGTCTTCTGATACATCTTTAAATCTTTGTCAATTCATTGCATGCAGATACCAGGATTCCCATCTTGTCAGTTTTACCAACATTCAGGTTTTGTTTGGAAAATCATGCTGCTATAATATTGACTTGAATTCCATTTTTACAGTGACAAATGAACAGAAACTACATGTAATATTTACATTTCTTGATGTTGATAAGTTTGAATACCATAAGTTGATATGTTTAAGCACATATTGGAACTATTATTTATATTTCTAAGATGATAACTGGTGCAACCCATCTGTGTTATATTTACTAGCTGAAGACATGTATCGTTGCATAATGTGTACTTTTAATATTAGGTCATATTTAGTGTATACTATACAGTGTGCAATGAGTAGCATGTTAGTATGATGTTGCAAAAATGATACAGAGCCTGGGTTGAAACTCATCTTGTGTTTTGCTTTAAATGTTAATTATGCACACAGAAACGTTTACATAATCACTCTGAAACGTGGACTGAGAGAATAAATAATGTTGTTTAAGGGTTATATAAACCTTAAGCCAGAAAAAACGGCCTGCTTGCCTCCTGATTGCCAGAATTTCGGCGCCTAATGGAAGCGCTTTATAAATGTTTGGATATCACCTGCTCCCGGTTTCTGTTTGAAGTCAAGCTTTCTTACGAACATCATACGCCACCCGCAACCGTACGGCTCAAAACGTTCTCGCTCGTCCAATCAAATCTGTCAGAGGGTGGTCGCAATCCAATTATCGCCAAACCGCCGAGAGTCTGACCTCTAGCTGGTATCTTTAAATTTACCATCACATTGGATTTTGCAGACAGGCAGCTAGACTGAAATGCATTTCAAGTCTGTTGACAACTATATACAGAGATTATTTTCCCGTCTGAAAAAATGAAAGCAAATAAAGGAAAAAAGAAACTCCCAGTGTGTACAGTTTGTTTAAAACTGCCGTTTTGATGAATGTGCAGGTAAAACATGAAGTTAAAAGACATATAGAGATATGGATAGATATATAAGAGGTATTTATACCAGAATATTTATCTGTGATTATTG
>JAZGTK010009200.1:0-17482 GCA_036877625.1 Ambastaia sidthimunki | reverse complement strand
TCGCTTACACGAAATGACATTGTAGCAGCAATATGCTTGTATTTATGATACAGCTAGTCATTAACTGCATGACTATAAACACAATTATAAATACAGTTCTTTCTAATATATAATAGCGTTAGATTTAAGGGGTGGTCAGACTACATTTTATGTTCTATTCATTATGTTAACTTCCTATAGCTACAGTAATGTTTCTAAAAGATGTTAACAGGGATTACATTGAAAAATTGTCTATTGATGCATTAAGTAATGCATAAATCTGACCTGAAAGTATGTAGAAAGAGATGTTTGACCAAACGTAACCCTAAACGTCACACGTTGCTTTTAAGTTTAAAAGCAACCTTAGACAAACTAAACCCACTGCAATCTTTACTAACTGTTGCACTGGTACCTGGTTGTTAATCATGTGACATGTATTTTTTTGTTGTTGCATAGAATAGACATAACTGGACTCTGAGCCCCGAGGAATTCTGGGAAGGTGCTTGCATCACTCCATCAGATTCGATCAGACATGCTTTTCTTCCTCTCCGCCGTTAAACGCGTCTTCCTGAACCGCTGTCACAGCCCCTCTCTCCTCCGCTCTCATCCGCCCGAGCCCCGGGCAGAGGCCGCTTATTATCTAATGGCCAGAAACGGCAATTCATTAGCCTGTTTTCCCACAGAGACCCCAAATGCATACTCAATAGCATTAGGTATAATTTCTCATAAGGACACATTATTGATCCGGGTTTCACGCGCCTCCCACCTGGACCGAAGAGGAAAGAGTCCGTCAGCAGTCTGGGGCCCCTCCCCGCCGGGGCCATGAAGAATTAAAGCAAAATTAAATTTGACAGCTTGAAATGCCATAGCAATCTATATGCAAAGTCTGAAAGTAGTGTAGTATAGGAAAGGATAGAAAATGTGCTATGAAAATTTCAGCTCTCTCTCTCTTACTCTCCCCTCCATTTGTCTAGATGAGAGAGTGTTTGTATTTGGATAATGTTTTGCCCCTTTTTTCTCTATTTTCTCGGATTCGCCGTTTTCGCACCCCTGCCTTCGTCTCCTCCACCTCCCCGAATATTATTCCGCATCCATGACCGATTCCCTTTGATGTATAAATAATCAAGTAAAATTATGTGCGTCGCGGAGGCTCGGCGCGTCGCCGTCCTTATTATACGAAGTAATTTCTACCTAAGAGGGTCAGATTTCCCGACAAATCCCTAATTGCCGCCCCGCGATGGAAGCGGAATCTATTTGTGCGCAAACCGGCCACCCGTTTCCAAAACGCAGCGCACCCGGAACATCGCGCTCCGCCTCGCCTCGCTTGCTGAACGGGCTAATTAAATACTGCTTTTGATGGTGGCACATTTAAAATCTTAATCTATTTAACGCATAATGAGAAACAATCCGGCCCCCCGACTTCTTAAAGCACAACCGGAGCGTCGTTTCTTTTCGCCAGGTGTCCGTTTAAGACCATCTCCGCTCATTACGCGTCTGTGCCCTGCGGTAATAAAGATTAAAACCGATTATTGATATGCTGTATGTAACTGCCTGGCTTTTCTCCACTCCTGTGGTTTCAGGTAAATGTGAAAGGTCATTTAATACTTCCAGGGCCCCAATTATAATCCAGTCTAATGGGCCCCCGCTGTAATTATTCGGAGGATAAAGCGCTCGCCTTTGTTTGGGTTTGGATGGTTTCCGTTGTCTTGTTTGACATGTGTAATCTAGCAGTAAAGTCTCCTCAGTGCGGATGAATGATGGTAATTGCTGTTGACTCAGGGATGAGCCATCTGACGGGGGAGGAGAACATGGAAAACTTCTCCATGTGTAGATCTTTGCCAGATCAGCAGCTGAGAGCTTCAGCGGGCACATCTGTGCATCTTTGGTTCAGTATGCAAAACCATTCCTTTGTTTTCTTCCCTTTTCTCGGTTCAGTGTGATGGTCTGTTTTAAACACATCAGGTGATATTGAATCAGTTGATGTATCTTTTTAAGTAAAACAGAGTGTTTCTGGATGTTCCTGGAGGTGGATTGATCCCTCCAGCTTTCCAGGCTGGGAGTTTGACATGCTGTAGGCCATGGTTGATGGTTGAACTTTGTTTTTTCTGTTTGGTTACAGGGTGTAATTTTGTGTATCAAATTATGCCCCTTTTCTGCTTCTGTAGACTGTATGTCTCATGAACAGTACAATCGGTTCTGTATATCTCAAGTCATTTTTTAGTTAAGATAGTAGATGATATTTTGCCACTGATTGTTAGTTGTAAGAGATCAACAAAATGGTTCATGGACGCCCTCTAGTGGTCTGGTGGAATTATATGTGTAGTAATGGAAGTCTAAGCTGAAGGGAGTCCATGCAGAATTACAGGTCAAAATAACGCATTAGCTTAGCAGATACTGTACATGGAAAGACAAGTTTGATACCTTCAAAATCTTGTTGTTCTTACTGTTAATTTCTTCTCTCTTACATCACTCTAAGTTTTCTATATCTTGTCTCCTTAAGTTGACGTTTGCCAGAGCCAAACTGCTGCTGATGTCTGATGACCAAGAAGATATCAATGACTGGTACCGTAGCATTTGCTTGGCCATCGGGTGAGTACAGCTCTACACGTTTTCATCTCTAAATGAGAGGTTAGCTACGTCTTTAACGCTCTCACGTGACCTGGGGGCGGGGCCAGTGCTGATGTGGGAGGGGCCGTTCACATGGGACAGGCCTGGGTCTCACTGCTAGGCTAATTAATTTATCACCCTGTCAGAGTGTTTGGGAGGGATAAACTGTCACCTCATACCGTCGTTGTCTTATGCGTGGCCTGCTGCCCAACCTTTGGGCTCAGGGGAGCGCAATTAGAGACATAGCTGGACAGGTTGTGGTAGCTGAGGTCAGAGGTCATTGGTATGGGGGGTGCAACGTGTGTGCATGTGTTTCAGAAAAACACACATTCCAGTCGGCTGTTACCCTCAAGTATCAAAATTTTGATTATCACACTTATTTTTACAAATTAAGAAACCTGTTCCTCAACTTTATGCTCTAATTAAAATGGTTATATCATACTTGAGGTCCTCTGAGGTCCACTTAAAATCTTAGTCGAGTTTTTTTTGGGCCAAAAGCAGTTATGATTTAGTTAGCGAATCATTTTCCACCCTCTCTCTCTGATCCTTAGAAGTCATCGAGCCATTTTTTTCAATGACGTTTCCTTGTTAATAACAAATAAAGACCTCTGGTCAAGTAAAGTTTACAGGACCCTGGCTTTTAAAAACAGCTTTTGTTCAAAGACTGCATTACTGTACGACTCACAAAACAAACTGCGGTTAAGTGTTCTCTGAAATGATCTGGGATTTGTTAAAAATAAAACCTCAGAGGTTTTGATAGACTCCAAAATTTTGCTTCCGTATCTATTCTAATTCATCTTCACTTTGACCGGATGCGCTGAACACTTTCTGAAGTTTCTGAACACTTCTGATGAGTAAATGAGGGTGGTTATATTTAATGTATTCATCTGTGTTACATCAGAAATCTGCAGAAAGAGAAACAGTTTTTGTGTTTCTGGGGAGGAAATTTTGAAAAGTGCGTAAAGTTACAACATAGTTAAACGGTTAATTAAAGAAAAGATGAAGCAATGTTTGCTTTATGACTCTTTTAAGGATTCATTTAATTAAAACAAGGATAATTTCTTGCCTTTTAATTACTTTAATGTTTCACTAAAGCTGGGTCACTGATCCGGGTCACGTGACTTTTTCCTATTCTTATTGTGTATTCCATGATTATCTGTAATGCAGATGCAATCGCTTCCTTACATGAAACGCTATCAGATTCCTGCTATTGATACGGCATCATGTTATTGCTATTACTTGCGGTTGGGAAACACGATCCTGGAGTTTATTTTCAGTTGTTGCGTACCAGTAATCTTAACGCCACGATTATCGACTCGGAGGAAGACCACAAAAAATATCACGGCCCCAAAATCCTTTTGAAACGTAAGAGCACAAAGATACTTCCAATTTCCTTCACAGCACGTGCAAAATAAGCATCACTGATTCAATGATACAGCGATGATATTAATACATCCTCTGTTCGAGTATTTACAGTAGAGGAGCTGTTATACGATGCAGATGAAACATTTTGACTCGCAGGAACTCAATGAGTGTGGTCAGTCGATGGGCTTGATGACATGAGGTTGAGCCAGCCGGAGCCTTATGACAAAACTGACCGTCTCATTCAGCCGGATCGTCTGTGGAGACTTTGGCGTCTCGTGTACACACAAATACTTAAATTTCACTGTACCCGATTCATGCGTATCCTGTTCTACATGTTTAGATGGAAACAATCTCCAGTGTTGGATCAGACATGAATAAATTGATGTTATTAAGGGGAATGCAGTTGAGAATAATTTATCATTTTCCTACTTTTTATAAAAGTTTATAAAAATGGTGTAATTGTGTGTGGGGGGGTGGAGGGCAGTTCAGGATATCTTTAAAACTGTAATTGTTGTAATTATGTTTGGTGACGATACTGACACAGAAGTCACGTACTTCACTGTTAATGAAATATTTTTCAAGACTGTTCACTTTTAGAAGAACGCCTACGTATAATGTAGATGGTCTAAATGCTAATAGACATGGAGTTAAAAGCCACAAAATGCAAATCTTGTGGGGTTTTTTTAGATCATGGTCTTTAGGAAGCGGTTATAAACTTAAACACTAAAACTAGGATGTTCTGTGTACAAGTCTCAAGTTGTACAGTGTGACAACAAGGACGAGAGCTTAAAGAAATGATGTAAGTTTATCAGGTACATCACAATGTCAGGTTTAAGATATCCTGCTAAGATTGAGCCAGATATGTTAAACATGAGATTTTAATATAGTTTCAAACTATGATTTGCTGAACTCTGACTGATCGTAATGTGTTCCTGGTTCGATCCATAATATTTCCTATTTACCATCTCCAGGCAGCTGAAGTCAAAGAACACAGTGGTGCACAGGAGAGAAGAACTTAGAAGGAGACCAATCAGATCGGATCCGGACAGTCAGAACATTCCAGAACTCCAGGAAACTCGTGGAGTTAAAAGAACTATGGTCAGTGCTTCAGTTACAGTTACTAAACAAAATTAGTTAATATAAGTTATGAATATACTGTCGTTTTGGTTTTCAGATGTTGGATGAAGATGTGAAAGAAGGGGGTGTGCGTCACCTCACCAGCTCCACAGCATCAGCGTTGGAGAGCGACAACAGCGCCACCAAGAGGATGAAACACAATGACCCCCCTTCTGCAAGGTGTGTGTGTGTATTTATTCTATTTTCAAAGAATGGGATTATAAGAGCCACAAACGTCTCTAATAACTATAACTTGTCATTAATAAAAATGTACTGAGTGTTAAAACGTCTGATTTTGGGCTCGACTTTTCTATTCACCTTCTATGAAAGAGTGTGTAAGATGTTAAATTTGTAACTTTGTATAGCAGTTCTTATGTTAATGCCTCTCTTTACCTTGTAAGTCGCTTTGGATAAAAGCATCTGCTAAGTGCCTAAATGTAAACGTTAGAATCAGTGAAATAGCTAAAAATAACACTTTCTTAATGTTATAACAATGAATCACCATCAATAATGCTGCAGTCACTACCATCACATATATTTACGTGTACCTGTGAGATTTTCAGTGATAACTCACCAGCCTCACTTTCTTAATCCAGACCCGAGGAATCTGCAGGCTCAAGCTGTGTCATTCTGTGAGGAGCTTCAAAGTCAGAAAAAGCTGAAGGATCTGCCCAGGAGACAGAGATGTGCAGAACATCTCGGAGGTGATTTGAGTCAGCAGCAATGCAAGACACATCATCTCCACAACATTTCAAAACATGCTTGTTTTTATGCTCAGATGCCAAAGAATTGATTTAGGCATATTCATCTTTTAGAAGATTTTTGTGCTGTGATGTCTTAATATTTTGGCTGTTCAGAATGTGTTTGGCTCAGTTTATCACTGATAAAGGCTGATGTCCTATAGTCTTAATAAACACACACACACTCATGTATTATAATAGAATGTGTAATCATTTATTTGCCAAGATTTCCTCATAATTATATTCATAACTGATTTTACAGTAAAATCATGTGATTAAGGTTTTATTATATGATGATTTGGTGCAATAATACTTTTATGCAGGCACAATATTGGGAGTATTTTAACACTGGAATAAAGGGGAAAAATCTCTATATATTGCATATTGCTTTATTATAGTAATACTCTGCAATAGATAACCTGCTGTTTCCTGACATAATGCAAATATCCTGCTAACATAATGCAAATAAAGTGCTGTTGTATGTTTAATTCTTTTTTAATCATAATGTGTTGGAGGGGTTTAATTATTCCTGAAATCTTTTACACTGGTCAATATTATATTTTTTGCATGTTAAATAATTAAAGGTCATTGATTTGGTCTTAACATTTTGATCCACCCATTTTTCTGTTGCATAGCAAGTTTAAGAGTGTAATGTCTATATTGCCCTAAAGTTAAAAGGCAAAACAGGGCAAATTAGTCATTCTTTAGGCTTGAACGTACTACTGTCTACTGAAACTGATACAACAGCGCCCTCTATCGGCTCTTATTGCTTATTGCTCAAGTCCCATATATTGTACATACATTGCGACTGTACACATTTTGTGCTTTTGCGTCAAGTGATACAAGAACTGTGCTCGGTGGGGTTCAGGTCTCGGATTCGTGCAGGCCAGTAAAGTTTTTCAACACCATAGTCGGTAAACGTTATCTAAATTATGACAGATAAAACAGCCAAACCCGGTAGCTGGACTGTAAGTGAATCTTGTCGCGTTGTGTTCCTCATTTGGCCACATGGTGGCAGCAAACTGCAGTTTTTGTACTTGCAAAGCTGGCCGCATTGGCGACTCTCTTTAAACTTACACGATGTTATTAATAGTCCATTAAAACATGCATTGTTGTTCTTTTATTCTTTTTGGCCTTTAGCATCAAAACACGAAAATAAGATTGTGAGACCGAGTCTATTTACGGTTTTAAACAGGCGTCTGGACCGCTCGATGGTTTTAACTGGTTTCTGAGTCTGCCAGGAATTACCCAGTTACATACTTGGCTCGGTTTTTGCAATTTGCACCCCACGTTCACGTTTTCCGACTGATGCCAGATTTTCTCTTCCTCTTGTTCCTCATGCTTTTGGCAGGTGTTTGATGGCTATCAGAATACCATTCATGGTCACTGATTCATGTTGTGCCTGGATCATGTTGGTAACTGAATACAGTGTGGATCAGAGGAATGAGACCACAATGAAAATCTGGGATTCGGAATCTAATTTCAATCTGGAAACAAACTAATTACAAACATTGAAATTTAACAAAAGAATAGAGGTTAGAAATTTTCTGTGCTATTTCTAGGCTGCTAATCAAACAAATTTGTGACATAAGCTGTTTGTGTTTCCTAAACACTCCTGCATTTGAGATGATCCTGTAACCAGTTTGCAATCCAACAATTTTAGGTTGTAAGAATGTTTCCGTTAACGTTTCCATTAAGTAACAAACATGTTTAGAACATTATTTTGAAAGTTTTTGGGTTGTTCCAGTTTTTTAGACATGGAATTAACGTTATTGTTTGAATAAGAATGTTATTTAAAAGTTATTTATAAGTTTTGAAAACAATCCACTAACTACTAAGGACCATGTTTTGATGTGGATACAGCAGTGTTATGAAAATGATCTACTATCATTACCTACTAACAAAACTTTTAGGAAACATTAGCCAACATTTGGAGAACGTTGCCTGTTAGCTGGGATGACCCTGCTAATGTTGCTGATATGTGAGGAACTTATAAAGATGTTCTTGTAGTTGTCTTAAGTTTAGTATCTGCTCTGCCTTTAAAGAGATTTAAGCACAAATGCTTAAAGTCAATACAAGCTCTCAGAGTTTTCCTTTGGTTTCTAAGAAGTGTAGATGCAAAAGTACGATTTAAGCCACCATGCACGAAAGACATCAAGTCCTGATGTTCTAAAACATCTACGAGCTCAATGCAGTTGTGTTCTGGACAATAGCAATTTTAATGCGTTTCCATCTACACACTTGACATCTTTGCTTTCAGTCTTGGCTTTTGTGATTAATTGGTTTGCACAGTGTAACAGTGGATGTTGTTTGGTTGGAACTCGGTTTGGTTAAACTCTTAACTTAAATCAACACCAGCAGATGAATGGACGAGGAACTCAAGGATTCATTGTGACATGCTTCATTGTCAAGCTCAGTCAATGTTCTGCTGATTGTCTTTGAAACGGATCCTCGGCCTCATTAACGCGGTAAAACGCGGCCCGAGTACAACAACACGTGCTGTTGACCCTTACGATCCCTCCGCTTTCGGCGCATTTCATGCGAGAGGACTGATGCATTAAAGCCAGCGTGCTTACAATTCTTTTCCCGTGAAACACACGTGAGGAGTGCAGCGTGATTTTAAGACAATTTGGTATCGACTGACAGATTGTGTGTTTGGCATTTGAAAAAGATCTTGAGTTACAGTTTTGGAGTGAGTGTAAAGAAAAGAGCGTCAGGGACTCAGACAGTCTGGCACTGTTTATTGTGCAAACAAGCGAGGTCATTTTTTTTCTTGACCTGAAACTGTTTCTTACATTGTAAATTGTTGTTGTTCCAAAATTCTTCCAATTCTGGTGTCACGAGCAATTGGGTCGAACAATTCCATTACAGAAGGTTGTGAATACGTGGAGAGTGAGAGACTTGCATGGGGTAGATGCTAAGCTAGCAGGTTAATCTGTTGACGGTATGCTAGGCTAGTATGCTAAGCGGTTTGCTTGTAAAATGTTTGGCTAACTTAATAGTTACACAGCCAACAAGAAATGTTTAATTTTAAAGTCATAACTTTGATTATACATAACCATTTAAAACACATTAAATATCATGTTTACATAGTTAAGACAACATTTATCAAAAAAGCTTGTAACGTTTTTATAGTATTGATTTCACATTACATCTTAGTTGTTTTGTACTGTATAATAACTCTCCCCAAATCCAGATGTGAAGTTATTACTGGTAGATATTTTTGACACTTTATCACGCGATATATCTGGTTTGTTACGTAATCCACTTGGACGGACCGACCGCTTTCCTGCCCTTCCACTAGCCGCTAATTTAACATTATTTATATCACAGGAACGTTCTGTTTCCTTTGCAATACATCTACATGAAAAACCAGATCTTTACCAACCAACCATCAATCAGCCCTGATCCACGTCCAGAGGATTAAGAAATATCATTAGTCTTTGTCATATTGGCCCTCTTTGTACATATCTGAGGATACTGTGTTGTAGTTACATCAATAAACTGCCCATTTGTTGTCATGGAAGCAGCAGGACTAAATTAATTATGGGTACCCACGTCTACTCATTTGGGTTTTCTTCACCCCGTGAAATGTCCTTGTGGTCCAATTATATTGTGTTTCTGATGTTTTTTACATCTGCCTTGGAGAAAGAGCGCTTGCACTAATTACATTATTATGCATCGTCTAACAAAACGAATGGTTTGGAAAACAGAAATTAGGTCAGTGATCGTACAAAGATAGTCGGCTGCATGAATTAAAATGATTAGTAGGGCATCGCTTTGGTTAGCGTTCATGCTAAGCACTAAAATTTGGTGCTTAAAGGCAGGATAAGCAAACTTTCCAGAAACGACTTTTGAAAATCCTTTCACATTGTTAGCAATCACAAAGTAAAGTGGTCTAAAGATATTTTTACGTTTATATATTCTCTGTGGATGGTGCAGGACCTTAAAATGTTGTCCAATAATTTTTTTCTGTCCAAATGCTGTGTTTGTTTAACTATTTAATTGGCCCCAAAGTATATACAAAATACTTGTATGCTTGTATGACCATATCAAGGTCTTGGCCTAAATTTCAGCCTGAAAACTGTTTTGCCTGTCTTGCAGTTTATCAAAGCTTTTGACCTTTAAAGCAAGTCTATGCTGACACCATACACGCACTATGACACAGATGTCCCACAATGCACCACTGGAGCATCAAAGAGTCTAAAGGTAGGTCAAGGGTAGACTTTAGATCAACCGCGTGGATTTACCCGCACTAAAGTGTGTGTATTTAGGTCATACCTTCAAAGCTAAGCTATATTCAAAGGGTTTTATGTTTTTATAATTCATAAGATCTCCAAGCATGATTTTTAAAACCAAATATGGTCTTATGGCTTTTTAAATACCGAGGGCTCATTTGTTAAGCTTATTTCCTGTTGCTACTTTCATTTCATACATACATTCGTAAAGGATTTTTTTACATTACAGTTCAAAGAATCAATTGAGAAATGTTGAAAATACCTCAGACGATTGTTTAAATTACCCATAACTATTAGAAAATGTAGGTCAGACCCACTTGATTATTAAAACTAACATTTTCTGCAGTAAAAGTAATATTTATGGTAGCGGTAGACTATTTTAGTTTAAGATAGCCTGAATTTACATCGTTGCACAGATAATATATACAAAAACTAGATATGCGGACCACTGTTCATTCCACTGTTACATAATGAGGTCGTCTGGTGTAAACTGCCACAAAATTGTCATAAGTTATGAAACACAATCTCATATTTTAATACTGTGGGAAAAAGATCTAATCTGTGTCAAAGATACTTTTTACAGTGAAATGGGCACAGCGAGCAGGCTGCCCTCATACTGCAGGCCACCAATCTTTGGGTTTCTGAGGTAAAAGGGAGGGTTTCTGTGCAATGTAGCCTGTAGGAGGTTCTGCTTGGAGACAGTTTTGACAAATGAGGCTCAAAAATAGGTTCTAATGGCCAAACGTCCCAGTTTTGTGAATGATCTGGCGATTCTGCTGATAAGCTTCTGCTTCGAGAACATTGAGCTCTCTGAGGACTTATTTAGGCCATAATGAAATACGCTTCCATTGCGATCAAGGTTTTAGCCAAGAACTGATTTAAAGGTGTCGTAAGGAACAAACCCTGTTTATTAATGGCCACGAAATAAAACGCAACACCTGTTTGTTGCAAATCATGGAGAACTTTTGTCTTAAGAGCTTCAATGAGTCATGTGCGGTTGAGATTATGTGATGTTTGTATTTCTCTCCCGTGTTTGTAATGATAGTATACAGGAGTTTGTGGTAATGACTTAAATGTCTGCTTGGCCGTATGCCGAGTTCTTAACAAAACAGTCTGTTTTGTTAACATCAGATATTCTTATTTTTTTATTTGATCTAGTACTTCAGAATCGACTCTCTTAGCTTATCATAATGTTTATAAGTACTGATGTTATGAATTATTAAGATACATCAGTTAGCTGGTCTGGAACGTTTTGGAACACTTTCGGTGTGACAGAAGAAACCTTTGGGCTGCTTCTCACAGTCGTGTTAAAATCCTCAAGTATTATGAAGTTTTTGCCTCATAAATGATTTAATAAATAGAATGTTTTTTAAACAGTAGCCGGAGTCATTTGTTGACATGTCCAAAGTAGTGTTTTGTGTGAGAGCGGTTAGGTATTGTTGAAATCAACACACACAAGGGCAGACATACTGCTCTCTTTTAACCGAACCACATGTGCTATTTTCGTGCATGTTTGTAATGGCTTGTGGCGTGTTTTTCACAAGATTAATCGCTTGGTAACATCCAGGTTTGTTTGTGTGGGCCTGTGGGGTGCAGTGTTTGGGTGTAGAGATGGTTTTTGTGGCTTGTTTTCAGAAACAGACTTGAAAAGGTTTTGCAATTGTGGTTTGTTGTTAAACAAAAAGTTGCAACATAACAAAAGGCATGAACAAATACATTTGTAAATTTTTAACCCTCTTTAATCTTTTCATGATGTAGATATAAAACATGAATTTAAAAAGTCAGGTAAACGCAGTTGCCATTTGACATAAAAAAAACACTGTGTGGTATATTTACTGCTATATGCATTTATTTCATTATAAATGTTTTTCTTTTGATTTTTGATTTCCTGCACTGAGAGAAAAAAGCAGACTTGACATTTAGGTGAAATGCGTTTTGTGTCTGTATACGACACACACAGCTGGTGATGTGATATTCAGCTGTGATTGATCTGTGAATTCAATCACAGCTCATTGTTTTCTGTTCCACCAACACAACTATAACATCTACCCTATATAACTATAACATCTACCCTATATAACAGCTTTGTTGACAGTATGTTTAAAATAGTTTATCAGTTTGAGGTGAGAAAAACTGATGATTATCTGACATTAGGACAAAATGTCAAGTGCGGTTATAGATTTTGGTCAATTAAAAAACATACTAGCTGACATGCTAGTTAGTATATGTTTCACATTGTCTAAATTACTATTAGACATTATAATGTGTATTGTCACTGTAATGTATATTTTTTTATTGTTTGATGTTTAGGTATTTAAAAGGTTTTATAAGAGCAAGCAGTTAGAATTTCCATTTTGTTCCATTACGTCAATGAGTTGCTAGCCAGAAACATCTTATCACTCTCTCTAACCCTTTAGGATAAACTCAACCTTATCGTGTTCCCCTTTCCTGTGTATAGATGTTATAAATTGAGCTCTGATAACTGTTAAAATAGTAACGTTTTATTATAAATGGGAATGGTAGTGTTTTTCGCTATCGCTACCGGCATAAAGAGGCGCAATCGCGCTGTGTCGTAACCTAGCATAAATGTTTATATTTTTGACACTAGCCAGTCTAGATATGAAATAGATTTTACAGGGATGAAGAGCGACCGGTCAACTGGAAAATGTTGCAGACGTTTAATCTGTTTCAGTGAGAGAGCAAAACCATCTATGGTGTATTAGACCGTTGCTACGGGAGACACTCGGACCCTTGACAATTGAAAGGACGAAAGAGGGGCCGTTTAGAGCACGCTGGCTAAAAATATAAACAGCAAGTGCTTTTTCAATACGTACTCTCTCACCACAGGCTGAGTGTTTATCTTTCATTTCCAACAGAGAATTGCTTTTTAATTGCCCCGTATCGTATTCGTTTTTGATTGGCATCAGTTTGGCCCCATAACTTTTGAACATTTCGATCATTCTCTTCCTCTCAGATCATTTTTGTCTGTTTTGAGTTCTCCGTGATTGTCCCGTCCTGGTCTAATCCTGCAAAATTCCAGACAGAAGAGCACAAGACATTAATTTCAACTCTGCGTATATTAAATCATCATTTTGTTCCCAATAAAACACAATGGAAAACAGAATTAGGAGATTATTGTATTTTAAGGGAAAGAATATTTCCAGTTTTCAACAAGAAGTCATAGATCAGTCAAAGAGCTTCTCTGAAAAGCAGTGAGTGGGTTTAAAAGGCAATTAAAAATGTAGAAATGTTCTAAATAAAATGTAGTGCTCTATTTCTTATCCTTTCGCTCCTTGTGCTGTAAGTTCTGCTTCTTAAAGTCTCAGTGTCTACATGGATTAGTATGAAAAATATCTGCAGAGCTTAAATGTTTCTGCTACCATGAATTGGCCTTTTTTCCTCTCACAGCCATTTTTAATTTAGAGGTTTTTGAAATGTGCTTACAAGTTCTGGCCAAACCAAACAAATGCCTTAGACATTTATCTCAAAGAGTTTCCTTACCTAAAAATCTAGCTGTTCTATTTAAGGTCTGATGTTGATAAACCAGATTAGCATGTATGTTTTAACACAACAAGCTTACATTTCTTGTCCATGTGACCTTTGACCCTGTTTGTGTTGCTAGACACTGTAAATTGAGCGATGATGCAATACACTTGAATTTTGAACTGTCTTAATAATTGTCCTCAGTAATATGAAATTCTTGCCTCTAAAGAAGCAAACATTATTAACATCATAAACCCATTAGGCAAAAAGCAATCATATAACTTTGTCCATCTATTTATGCCACAATGCATTCTGGTATTTAACTAATCCACAACATCCTTTAAAATTAAACTATTAAAAATAATGTTGGGACAACATTTGAGAAATACTGACAGTCTAACATGTTTTATGTTGATTCAAAGCCATTCACATTTTTTAATACCTGTGGCTAGATAAAACATAATTGCTTTTCATAGCAACAAAAGGCCACAGCTTAACAAAAACTGATCAAAAACTAAATATTATGTGCAAGAAATAGGTCACCCATTTTTATCGTCAGAGCTTTTAGGCTCTCTGGCTTAAACTTCCTTTGTGTTTTCTTATAAAGATGTACTGCGATTTTGTCTTTGAGAGTTTTCCAAGCGGACCTCGCTGATTGGCCGTAAGTCATTTTCGCATATTTAAGTTTAAGAAGAATCAAATGTACTAAAGTCAAGTAATCCCCTTTGATTAATGCCTGAGGACAGAACACTAGCAACAAATACAGGCTCTGGCAACCCAAACTCCCAAGTTTAAAAAGAAAGAATTGCCTTGGGGAAAGATTGGAAAAAAGACAAACATCACGGATAGAAAGCCGGCTGGACTTCAGACAGAATTCTGTCTTAAATCTGTCAGGTTTTCGAAGCGTTTTCCTCCTATATAAACATATACGTCTAGCTCGTGTGTCTGGTTTTGTTGTGTTCAGGGGACATCTGACAGGATTATGTAATAGCTGAAATATTAGATATGAAACCTGCACAGAATTGGGGCAATAAAGTAAAAGGTTTAAGATTTATGATTTATATTTGGCTGTATATAAGCCTCATGATTTAGTCCTTTAATCATTCAATATCTAACTTTTCAGAAATATCACTTAAAAACACAAGATCTGAGAGTAATCGCTGAGAGTGGGGGGCTAGAAACGCCAAGATCACGCGTTCGACTGATTGCAAATCATTGTTTAGCTTCATTGTCAGTCATTATAATAACATGAAGCAGTTTGAACTAAATTACATTTAAAGTTTAATTTTTAGGCTTGTTGCTTTCTCCAGCTAATCTAGTTCTGTAATTATTTCTCTCTATTTTGAACTTCTGAAGGTTCTTTTTGAAACCACATCTTTGTATTTTGCGTTCACTCTATGGAGTTCAGTTCCTCCCGTGTCACACACACATAGGCTAAACGCAAGGACTGTTTCCATGGCATTTTGTCCCCACTATGTATTTGTTGATACAATCACATTCATGGCTCTTTTATCGCTGATTATTCTGGTAGTATAATAATACTTAAGTATTGTTACTGGGCTGTGCAGCTGTGCCGACACAGGAACTTGAAAGCAATTAACATGCATGTCGCAGGAAGCAAACATGCGTGTTTTCTTAAAAACCCAGATTTGCTTGAGATAAGCAAACTTCTGAGATTATTCTGAAGCGTTGGACTCCATTCAGCTTGTCTGTGTGACTCATTATGTGGGGGAAGCAGTTTATGTAACTGATTCATAAACACTCGACCAATAATGGAGCATAAAAACACCCACAGAAAACCATTAATAATAACTGCACCGTGTTGCAGTTTCACCAAACATTACTTCTACGTTTAGCAGACATTATTGTGATCCATCTGTTTTTCTAACTAAATGCAAATGACTTGTAAGTTACAGCAGGACCTCACTGTATGAACTGTACTGTGTATGCGTTGATCAGTAATGTTTTCAGCATTCATCCTCAGTTCTTACTGAAAGAGGAAGTTGGGGTACAATAGACTCACTCCCAGCCAATAAACTAGTCAAACTAGTCAGTTTAAGGCACAGACATTAAAAACTGTATATAACCAATTACGCATCAGTTTTTCGTATTTACATTATGCATCATCATTTTAGAAATCCGTTTGCATTGATTTAAAAGTTTTTTACTAACTAATTATTAATGGATTTCTTGGCAAATAAATAAAACGAGAACATTATGTAAAGGCTTATAAATGTAAAGATATACCTCCGTGACGTTTTGTCTCCAGCTGGGCTGGTTGTCGTCACAGTGACGCAACGCGGCGGCTGGTCGGGGCGCGTCGCTGCAGCGCAGAGCACTTGGAGAGGCGACGCGAGCGCGCGAGTCTGATAAACACCTTGCGGGAGATCAACGCGTTCAGAAGACGCGTCTGTCCGTTCAGACCTGCTATCGTCTCTCTTTATAAAAGCTGAAATGCGGGGCCACCATTAAACTGAGAAGACAGTCTCTGAGTTTCAGTCGCTTGCCATCTTGACCTGGACGCGTCATAATGAATGAGATAAAAGTTGCGGTTCTGGGATCAGAGGGTGTTGGGAAATCAGGTATGTTTCTTTTAAGTTTTATGGTGCTTTTATTACTGCAAGTTACAAAATAAGCTGTTTGCGTTCAACATTGCGCACTTATGAACTCTTCTTGCGTTCACAGCACTTATTGTGCGCTTTCTCACCAAGCGGTTTATTGGAGAATATGCGTCGTCATCAGGTATTTATGAAATCTTTTATTTATTGTTATTGTTTTGTTATTTGTTTTGAGATCACGCATGGATATGTGTTGTTATATCTGTGCTGCAGTGTTTTACAGTATAGAGCTCGGACGCAAGCCAATGTGTTGTCAAGTCGGATACACAGTGTGAGCACGAATCTGTTGTCTGATGCGGTTTGTTGTTCTTTGTTTAACAGAGTGTATTTACAGAAAGCGCATGTCTATTGATGGAAGACAACTGAATCTGGAACTTTATGATCCCTGTTCTCAGGTTGGTGTTTCTAGCGTTTAAAAATGTTTAATAAAAAAGCGTTTAATATATGCACAAACCACAATGTAGAACGACGTATTAGGAATATGGATTCAGTTCTGTTTTTTGTGCCAAGTGTTTTGTGGTAACATTATATATATATACATATATATATAGCTTAGACATATCAGAGCGTCAGATATAAAGGTTGACCTACTAACTATCAGTGCATGACCAAAAGGCAGCCAGTGTCATTTGTCTTACTGGCATAATGAATATTGCAGAAACACAGGCTGTTTGTCTTGCTGTCTTATATAATCATTTCACAAGCTCTCAGACAAAGCCTGCAGTATTTAATACACCAATCAGCACTGTCATCTTTTCCAGCTGCCCTAACACTATATTAGGCTGCATAAGCCTTTATATTATTTATAAGACATACACCTTACATAAGCACCACAAGAGAGTTGAGAGAATATACTGGGGACTTCAGCTGGCTGTAACTTCTGCCTCTCTGTCGCCATCTCTGTTTGAAACATGATATTGCAGGTTAATTTACCATTTTTAATTATGTACACATTGAAGTCAAATAAAGCCAAATTGATATTTTAACTGTTTATTGTTCATTTTTAACAAAAACAATGTAAATGTACCGTCTACCGTAGTGGATGGTTTTGTTTACCTCTTGGATAGAATCTAATGATTTAATGCAATCCATTGGCCATTATTTGATTGGACACCATCTGTGCATCAGTCACTTGGGGGTCCACTGAAAAAGCCGGTTGTTTTTACAATCCCATATTGTCTAATCACTAATGTTTGGTTAAGAGATGGCTTAGATGTCTCGATGTCTTTTCGCAGCCGTGTGAGGGGAAGTCCACCCTCAACGAGCAGATCCACTGGGCCGACGGCTTCGTGGTGGTATACGACATCAGCGATCGCTCGTCCTTCCTCACAGCCAC
>JAZGTK010009199.1:0-17484 GCA_036877625.1 Ambastaia sidthimunki | reverse complement strand
GCCCATCCACACCTCACTTGACCTAAAACCCAACAAATAATGGATGTGCTTTGACTTACAACTGCTAGTTCAGCCAGCAAGTTTACAGATCTAACATAGACTTATAGATATATAGGTAATTCCTACTAAACAAGCTATATGTATGTTGAATCTAGACCAACTGACTACCTTGCACATGAGGTTCACAATTAAAACCAAAGCAGAGGTCAATATTTTTAAGTAAGGTACAGAAGTAGGGTTTATGAGTTCCCAGCATTCATTGTGGCAAGAATAATGTATATAGTTAGCTGTTAGCTGTTCACAACCTTGCCTGGAAAATAAACACACAAAACAAAATGGAAAAAAATATTGTTCTTTCACCAAACAATGTGGCTCAGTTATACTAATGATATATTGAGGTCACGGGTGTACGTTTATTAAGTAATTTGCAACAGCTTCGATCGCAGCTCAACCAATCATAATCCAGTACCAGACCTATCTGCTTTATAATGATTGTTTTACTGTTTGCTGGCTTTTATTTAATCATTACAAGTTTATTATTGTGTTGATATAGCTTATCATTTACTTTGTGCTTGTTGATGGTCACTCTTATTGAACTGCATGAAAGACATAAGTCCTGATTAATGAGATGATTGTGAAGGCAATGCTGAAGTATCAGCGGGAAATTGGAGCTTATAGGACCAGTAGTGAACACAGATGCAGAGTCCTCACGAGAAGCAGGAAGCAGCCCTGTGATGTCCAAACTCAGCATAGCCAGCATCTCTTAAACTCCCCCAGGAGTCTCGCCCTCAACTGCATCTATCCCTCCCCACAATCCTCTCTCTCTATTAAGCTGTCAATCTCTCTAAGATGGTTTAGAGAATCCCCTGCGATAATTCTACATTCACAAAAGCGGCCTGTGGACAATAGGGCTCTTTATCCCAGTGTGTGTGTGTGGTTAGATTTTATTTATTCAAGCGTTTGATGATGGGTCTGGATATCATGAGGAGGGGCCACTCTTCACAGGCTAAAAACAGAACACAATAGAAACACTGACGAATATGGGTGGAGAAAGTAGAAAAGAGAGGAAAGGGTTCGATACATCCGGACCAAAGTACACAGCACATGGTGACCTATCATTGAAGGCTCTGACAGCAGGGACACGCCCCTTCAGGAAGGTGATGGAGATGTCGCTAGAGCTGTCACTCTAAATAACACACATACAAACACACATATAGTATGCAGACCCCCTGCAGAAGACCCCCATCCAAATGAACCCAAGTAAAAGAAGCTGTTGCCCTTAATATTCATTTAATGTCAGAATGTATTTTCCACTCAGTGAAAACTCATGGGTATAGAGAGGCAGCGCATGTGTTACTGTCTGACTCAGTCTGACACCTCAAAAGCTCAAAATCACAGCTTGAAAGAGATACTGTGACCTCTAAACACACATTAGCACAAAATCATAATCTTAAACTTCCAGCTACTAAAAGATTTCTTATATACAGTTCAATCAATGTATGCATTAAGATAGTATAGATTTATATATATATATATGTGAATTTCTTCCCACGTGGCTGATTACAAACATGAACATACATTCTTAAAAACAAACACTACTAAAAGGTTCTTTGTTGGGTTGTATAGCTGTAAGATCTCATAACATTCACAGAACCTTCTCAGAGAACTTGGAAGGTTCTCTGGGGACCAAAAATAGTAATTTTTTAAAAATACATAAAATGGTTCTTTTAAAAAAAAGAAAAGAAGGGAGTGTCACCAAAATAGAAGCCATGTGAACCGACTTACATTAAAGGGACTTTAATCACTTCCCTTATAGTCAACCTGGGTAGTTGCTCCCAAGCCATTTTAGCCCCCTACTTTATATGTAATTAACTTGGTGTGAGTTTTTTCCTTCTGCAAATTCATCTTCAGACCTCATGGAATTCCACAGGGCACACCTGAAGCTAACCGTGCCTTCCAATGTATCGCCTCTTTCCAAATAACTAAGCAGTCTGCTCTGTGTTATTATCAAAGCATTAATGTGAGCTCAGACTAATGAGAATAAATGGACATGCAGTCCAGTCTCTCCAGTATTCCAGCATGGCCATCTGTCCCAATCAATGTGCGAGTGGGCCGGGACTAGAGTTAGCAGCACTGTCAGCAGCTGGTGAACTACACCAGGTATATTGGGACTACAGTTTTAAATGGCAGCTATTGATTTGTGAGCTCATCTGGCCGGTGATGGACATCTGCACATTTGAGAGTGGTGTTTTGAGACTGACATGTATAAGTCTCAGACACTGAGCCCAAATCAAGTCTGAAGGCTTTTATCACTATTCCAAGTCTCAAATCCCTTTTGGCAGTAGTTTTCCATATGTGCTACAGATCAGTTGAACTAATATGGGCTATAAATTACAGTTTTTTTATGTATTATTTGTAGAGATTTGCTGAAAAGCTCTGCTGTAGAAAACAGGAGCAAATCAATTTGCGTGTTTTACAGACCTGTAGATGACCTGTAGAACCTGTAGAGACCTGTAGACTCTCAAGTCTGTTACTGATGAATCTCAAGTCAAGTTTCAGGTCAGTTTCTTTGAGTCTAAATGTTTGATCTGGGCCACTGTAAACTAAGGTGAGTTACTATGCAGGGTCCCTTTAAATGTATTTACACTGGAATCACAGTTGCAGGAAACAATGTATTACATTTATCATCACTGCTGACTTTTTGATTTTATCTCTTGAAGTCTTAGACACACAAACTTCCCTTAGACACACAAACATACACACACCTCTACCTTATGCAGACATTACTGCATACAAAAGATAGAAAATGTTACTGTATCAAAGCTCTAAAAATATGTCTCTACACCTTTAACCAAACTATAGATGCAAAGCAGCCTCACACCCACAGAACATGCAAACAAGCATATGCTGCATATGCTGGTGTGTGTGTGTCTGAAAAGATATGACTAATTACAATGTGATTTCTGAAGACACATAACATCTATCACAGTTCTGTAAATAACATATGTGAGATTCCTGGAGCTCTGTGATCAGCATTATAGTGTTTATCATCACCATAAACACTTTCACTATCAGACCTGTGAGCTACTGGATTATAAAGTGCAACAGACGACTCAATAACAGGTGTGAAAACCCTGTAAACACACAGGAATGGAGGGATACAGAAAGGGAAGTGGGTGAGAAACAGTGAGCTGTTGATCAGAAAATTTATTATTATGGCTTTACATTCATGGCAAACAGAGTCCTAGTTTTCATGAACGTGTGGCTGTGTGTGTAGGACCGGATTGTCAGAGAGCTGTAATGAGTCTCATGGGAATGACCAGCTGTCTTTCAGCCAGGAAATCCACTTTACACCAGTTACTTTCCTCCTCTCTAACTCCCTCTCTTTCCTTTTCTCTCTCATGTCTTCACGTCCCTCTGAGCTGTGCCAATGGTTCAGCCTTCTTAAAGAGCAGCTTCCCTAACACCTGCTCAACACACTGTCACACACACACACATGCACACACACACACACACACACACACACACGCACACTTTTTGCCTAACAATACTAAACACCAAAGAACTGGTCTAATCATGCTAGAACCAGCCTATACTTGCAAAGAAGTATGGTATTACCAGTCGTATTGGCATGATACCAACTCCATTGCATTTTTTGACATTATTGGTATTATAGGAAGTTGGTACTACTTCACAACTTTCTACTAGATGCTGGAATATGACTGCGTGACTTTCATTGAGACAGATAGGAGTGTCAGGGAGGTCATGAGATCAGGTACTGTTGTTTTGGTCGCTGTCTGTATTCAAATTTACCTCAAAGCACAGTTCTGTAGAATGTCACATGGTGTATCATTAAGATGCGTCTTTGCTGCAACTAGTGAAATATCTAATTAGTGGAATATTGTGTATTAGATACTTTAGATTAGATTGTACTTGCTCAAAAACTTTGGTCCATTTTTAACCAAAAAAGTTACAGATTGCAGCTTTAAGGCACTAGGTACACTCACAGTATTTTTGCAGGGGTAGTGCTTTCTCACAACACACAAGACTCAATTTCCATCAACCCAAACCCACTGAACGCTTAAGCTGCACATTAGACCAAACAATCACACTGGAGGCAGCAGAGGAAACTGGGAGAGGCAATGGTGAGGGTCAATATTTACTATTCCAGTCATTTAGTGATACCGGCCTGATGTTTTTGTGCTTTAATCAGACCCTACTGGGGCAGAGGGCACTGAGGCAGTTTACAGTGCACCACAGTGCTGACGGTACATGCCAGCAGTTAGATAATTATACACGGCTGTCATCAGCTCCTCATCATGTCACACATGATCCCGCGTGTGTTTGCAAGCAGTATGTTTAACCCACATGCGTTTGCATCACACACACCTGATGGATTGCATGTGTAAAGCAGATCCGGCTGGGGCCCCTGGCATACACAGCCAAACCTCACAGACATTTCACAGTGAGTAAATGATCCTATTCTATAATTTCAAAGTCAAAGCAGGGCAAACCTCAGAATATCAAAACCACCTCATGAGGTCTTTTTTCCTACTCAGACCATCAGTGTTTTTCTTCTGTTGTTCTTATAACTACTGGAGATCATCTTTATCGGCCTATAAGCGTTCCCCATACTGACCACAATGGTTGGCATGGTAACCATGTTTCCTTGTCTCCCTGCCAGGGTTCTGGTAACTGCAGGCGCCATGGCGACGCAGGGTAACTGAGGGGAACGGGGAGTGAAGAGGTGATGTGTTTGTAGAGAAGTTGGAGGAACAATATTATTACAGGCAGACTGAGAACTCATGGAGGGAGAAGAGTTTGCTTGAATACAGTGTGTGGTTCACCATGCCATCCAATAATATCTTTACATTTGGAAAATGTTCATCAGTCATACCAAGGATGGGAAAGAGACAGAGAGAGTTTGAGAGAGATTGAAACAAAGAAGCATGTTTTTTAAAAATACTCCATTGATCTTTGTGCTCAAACCTGTCATGTGCATCTCACTGGTGTTAATTGTGTGAAACAGCAGTTTTAATTTTATACTAAAGCATATATCAGAAAAAAGATGAATAAGACACATATATATGAAAGAACAAATTTTGTGGGGGGGGTTACAAAGAGCTGTTATGGGATTAGCAGAACAGCTTGTCAAATACTACCCCCTAGTGGTCAGATACTTGTAGCCATTCAAAAGTCTAAGATTTGAACTTTTGTCGGTCTCCTTTTATCCTGTAAATCAGCTTATTGTACACACCAAAAGGTCTATAATTCTTGGAGAAAGCTGTTAGTATTTACATTCTCATCTATTCTTCATGGCAATACTCAATTTAGAATCTGTCATCTTTGCTCAAGGCCACTCAATCCTACATTGTTGCCTTCACCCATGGCTATTCCGAGCTGTGATGTGAAAGGAAGCAAACAGGGAAAAATAAGAGCCCACAATCACAAAAATAGAATTAATATTAGCAATAAATGTATTTTGTCAGAATATGCATTTGTGTGGCCTTCAATGAAGAAAGACTTTGTTGGCTGCCAATGACTAACTGGACGATGCTAACCAGCCACACCCTTGGTACATACTTGGTACACACTCACCTCACCAAGAGGTCACCTGTGCAGGCGTCAAAACAGAAGGAAAACAAAAGACAGCTACACTTGCCCAGATGAAGCCTTGCTGCCCGACAGTGGAGTGTGCCAAGCGAGATGGAAAGAAAGATCTAGAATGTCCTTTCTTGACGTCAGCAACATCTTAGTGTCGTAAGTCCAGTAAAAATGTTGGCTCCAGGAGCAATCTCCAACCCTCATTCCACTGTCTTCACACTCCATACACTTTATTTCCACTGTGATGTAGAAAATACAGGAGAGAACCCCTTTCCCCCATCAAAACACACATTACGTCTTACCAAAGACTACGTTTCAAAACAAATTTATTTGATTTTTAACTCCATTTCAGGCTCATGGAAGAACTCACTAAACCTACTGAAGAACACAGATTTGCATATTCAGTGTCAAAAAATGAACAAAAAAGCAACAATCTATAGAAGCATATACATTTGTATGGCATGTGCATAATGACATTAATTAAATACCATTTTAATTAACAAAATACCAGCACTCTTCTGTACCCCACCCAGAAATAAAACTTTCAAGCATTATCTAATTTCCCCAATATACATTTAACAGTCCAAACATGGAAAAACAGTGTCCAGCACCAGTCGGCAAGAAAACAGTTGAAGCTGCTGTAAACCAATGTGTTGCCACTAACTAGTGGAACCAAAAGCAAATCAAAAATAAATATTTCCTGCCCAAACTCACACTATTTGCAGAGCGCCCTCCAAATTTTCTGATTGGCTAACGGATGGGTCAGAATCTGAATCTTTTTCTTTACAGAGTCTACAGTTGTCACAAAGACCTTATTATTTATAAATAAACCACACACATTCTGATAAATAAATAAATAACACTTATAGAAGATTTCAAAATAGTACATTGTTTTGTTAAAACACAAAGTGCTATATGAACATATTGGCAATTATTTAGCACAAACCCAGAGATATAATATAAGAGAATTGCACAGAGCAATAGTGCTGTAGTGTGCTGTGAATTTGAGCAGCAATCTGCTTTTTAAAGAGTGTAAGTTCTGCTCACATATTTTATAAGCAGGAGAGAAGAGGAGAGTGTATATAAAGCTGAACATCTCTTATTGTAAATATGCAATCTAGCCAATGGAAATTAACATAAATAAAGCATGCACCCTATACATTTTTTAGATTACTCCCAGAAACATATGAACATGATGTAACCCCAAACAACATGCTGTACAATATATACAGTGCATTATATACAATCTTTCATCAATAACTCCTAAAATACAACTGCTCTAAGTGGCCAATTAGAGAGGTTTGGTTTTACAAGTAGACAGAACTGCAAAGACAAAACTGAACATCTGTAGCAGAAAAATATCCCAACCTATAATCTTGGGCTGCAAGAATGTTTCCATAATGTTTCCATTATGTAACAAAAACATTACAAATGTTTTCTTTAGGTTTTAGAAACATTCAATATGTCTAGACGTTGTATTAACATTAAGTTACTAACTACTTCATAACACTTAAACAATATATAACATTTGAAAAACATCTACCAAATATATTGCTAGAACATTTTTAATAACTTTAACAGAATGTTTGAGAGAACCAATGTTCTAAGAACGTTCCTTAATAGCTGGGGTCCTGCTACCGGCCTGCATGGCTTTACTTATAGAGCATAATGATTAACTGTGATTCTCCCACTAGTTATTTAGCCCACTTCAAATCTTCAAAGCTGTTTGGAGAGTTGGGCAGGTATTTGTCACCTTTCTGTAAGGATTGTGTATGTCAGCCAGGGCTACCATGTAACTTTTGTGACAGTCTCTTGTGAGTTTTCCTAGGATCTAACACATTCTGATTGGTGCAAGAGCATGTATCGCGTCAGCTTTCGACATGTGTAGAACTATAGCGCCCCCGGAGGTCACTCCAAACATACAATGTCATAAACAACCTCAATATTTTAACACCCAAAATATCTATCCATAAATAAGACACCAACAGTTTAAATCAGTTGGTCTATCTCTCTATAATGTAAACGTGAATACAAATGGTGCCTTCAAATATATCTTTCCTATAAAAATATCTACCTTCATTCTAAAAGAATAACACAGCACATTCTACCTGGACCTTAATCCGATTCCTGTGCCGCTAATCTCATATTCAAGTTAAATTCAGTTTAAGTGTGCTTAAAAGTCTTACAGAGCCTCACCACATTCTCAGAAGTCTTTAAACTTGCAGTAGGTGTTTTTTTTTTTGAAAGTCATAGAACATTAACCGTAAAGCTGTGTTTTTAGTGGACTAATACAGACTGCCTGAACATCAACCAAATGGATCTAAAATCAAGTGACAAGTCCAATAAACAGTGTAACCATCACAGAGAAGACTGGAATCTGATTTCATGCAGTCAATGGGCAGTAGTGGGTGGTTAGTGCAACAGGAAAGTGAAAACAGAAAAATGAAAATACAAATGTGAAAGAATATAGTAACTGTATATGAAACAACAGGCCATGCATGGATTTGTATTCATGAAAATGCAAAAGAAACATTAAATGACTTTTCAGAGAACAACTGATTTTATTCACAACTTTGGAACCACTTTTGTGCAAATTATATTTACATGTTGTATGAACAAAATAACATTCATTATATTATTTTGTATCATACTGATTTTTTATTAACAATTTACTCTATATTACTCTCAATTTGGCCATTGTTAGTCTACAAATTAACTGCTGTAACAGTAGAAAGGTAATGCAGACATGTTTTATTCCAGATTAAATAACCTCCTTACAAATACAGGATGGCCAGTGAAATACTTTAGGGGAGCATTAATAACAAGTTTAATCCATTAAGCTCAGTTATTCAACACAAGCCTTAAATTAGCTAATTCTTGTCATAATAAATAACAATTGCCCCATATCTCGCCATAGATGGTCATTGGTGGTCTCTTATATGTGCACATGCACCATTCTTTACGAATGAAGCAGAAAGCTTTTAAATTTGTGAAAAAACAAAACAAGGTAATTAATAAAAAATATCATTATACCTTCTAAAATGTTAACACTTCGTCCCATCTACAGCTATAAAAAAATAAAGTGTGCATCCTCTCAAAATATCTCTCATTGTGCAAACACAGATATTCCTGAGTCTAGATCACCACTCCAAAAATGGGAAAAATAAAGCGCAAAATAATTTATAGTGCAATTAAATGTCAGTTTCTCTTTTAAAATACAAACATCATATGATAATACTAATTAGGGAAAATAGTTTACAATCTAAATGCCGTTGAGAAGCAGATATACACACTGGCTTATTGCAGTTAAGGGAGCTCTAAGTTAAGAAACACATTGTGAAATAGGCACCTGGAATCGAACAGTTAGATCTGTCGTCCATCTGTCTGAGACACAGCACAGAGTGGTTAGACATGCTGGTCTCTCTACGTGACATGTTTAGGGTTAAGAGTGATGTATTCACGGCCTCATGCGCCCTGTGAAACTACGCTACCAGACTCATGCCATCACAACAGCGAGTGTGTTGTGCTGATCAACAAATTCCAGTTGATGTAAGTTGTCTGTAGCGCATGTGAATGTTCTCCTTACGTGGAGTGAACAGCGAGTTGTGGCAGTGAGTATTTTTCAGGTCACCTACTGAGTGTATCCAGATTGGCTTCTTATTGCTGTGAATAGGCTAAGCTGAGTGACTGAAGTTTCCTCTATCTATTCAAAACACAAACACCTTTTCAGGTACCCAAGTAAACATTTACAAACACAGGCTATCCATCATTAAGCCAGTTAATATAGGCCCACAGCAGACTTTTACTGCTGACATCCAATGTGAATACTAGAAACACGAAAAACAATAAATTGCTATACATCTAACTATCTGGATTTAAGTTCTGTTTTTTAAGTTTTTAGAGGGCAAAGAATGCTTGTTTCCTAAGGCCACAAAATGTAAATATGAAAAAACTAAAATCTAAAATCAATCCAAGATAACTTGATTAAAATACACATCACAAACTAGGAATCTGATTTGCCAGCCGCTGTCTTCAAGTCAGTACACAAGTTTCTGCCCTGAATAAAGACGGAATAAAATAAAATTTGCTGTGTAGCATACAAGGTGCAGGGCTTAGTGGCATAAACATGTATTTACAAGACAATATGAAGTACAGCCTCTACAACAAAAAGTCTTTGGTTATTAGATAAACATGAATGTGATATCAATGTCTTTTGAGCAACATTCGAGAATCTCATGAAACTGCACTAAGAAAAACTAAATGGGTAGTGGAATGATGGTGACAGGTGATGTGCAATGAATGTAAAAGACAGGAACAGGAAATGACATCACTGCTAAAGGGGTCAAATGATGAGCATGTTTTCATTTTTGTTTTCATATTTTATAAATAATAATTTTGCTTCCTAAAGTTCAAAGTTTTTTAATTTCTGCACCACTAGAAACACCAAACAGAAGTTTCATATTCTCCCCCTGTCCTCCATTGCTCTGCCCAATCAGATGTGATTGGTTAGGCCAATGCTGTTATATCCAGCCCAGTCAGGCTGCTCAAACAAACTGCAATTCTTTTTGGTGTCACTAACTGTGCAGAAATTACACACTTCACTGTTAAGGGCTTTTTTTTTTCAGAGATCAACAATTTTCTTTCAAAATTAATCTCTAATTAGTTCATCTACTAATAAATAAACTTCTCAATTCAGTCATTATACAACAGTCTTATCTGAACAAAGCAAAATTTGTTCCTAATTTATGTGTATAAAACAATACACTCTAGATCTCTCTAAACCTTCTAGAAGTGTTTTTCTTTCTGAACAAACCAAAACGAAAACCACATTATATACAGATAATTACAGCTTTAGTTTTGCCTCACTTGAAAAAACATTAAAGGTCTTAATAGCATCAAAAGCTTTTTTTTCCATTCCCTACATGGTGCGCTATGTTTTAGGTCTAGTTTTGAATTTTAGCTGCCTGCTCTTTCTCAGCCTTTTCCTTTGCTTTCTCCTTCTCCATCAACTTCTCCTCCTTTTGCAGCATCACCATGATCTCTGCTACCCGGCTGGTGGAGATGTCGATGTCCTCCTTATCGATCAGTTCTACCACCTAATACACATACACATTATTAGATAAGTCAAATTACACAACTGTGCTGATTCTACCATATAAAACAAGAACAACAAATGAAGAAAGTAGAAACCAAAGGAGAACCAAAGATTCTGTAGAGATAATCAACTTAAACTGCCACTGTGGTACCTTGATGACATCATCAATGTCTATCTTGCCATCCTTGTTTTCGTCAAGCGCATCTGCGATGCTGAGCAGCTTATGTTCTGGAATGTTCTGGATCTGCTTCATGACAGTGATGAGCTCTTTGATACTCACGAGGTTCTCCCTGTAGGGCAGGAAGATGCTGCATACAGGAAACGGTTACATGATAACACAGCAGGTAAGATGGTGGAGGAGGAGGAGTTAACTGATCAACCAATCGCGTGCCAAAACAGGTGTGAAGGGTTCCCGGGACACACGTTAGTAATTGATAACTAAAAAACTAGCTTTAACTAAGTGTAATGAGCAAGTCACTTTCTAATAGAAATTTCGGAGTAAATTGGACAAATCTTACTTGTGATCTCACTTTTACAGCACAATGTTAATAAAATAGCTAAAAAACAATTTGCATAGATGTTTATTAAATAAACAGCACCAGTAGATCAAAGGACAAGCAAACTTTCCGAATTACCAAACAAATCACCACAAATCACCTGAATGATTTTGCATTTAGGACAGGACTAAAAACAGTCCATATAAATGCTTTGGATGAGGATTAAAAAGAAAAGCAAGAGGTCACTCCTGTCCTTACCTTGGCAAGTCACTACGTTTCTCAAAGAACAATCTAAAAAACAACAAGAAATGATTTTTAATTTGACTGGGAACCCTCTTCTTTTGGTTGGCATTTTCCCCCTTTGAGGTTCCACCACCATTTTACTGTGTAGAGAGCATAACTGAACACCATTTCCCAACATGCAGCACTCAAACAACTGAAATCTCACACAGACACATGGATGCAAACCCACACAAATAAAAAGAACACAACCTAATTCCAAATAAACACTGAAACTCATGTAAATAAAGGTTTCTTAGTCTCTTACCCTATTGGTGGTGTGGTTTCACTGTCCATCTGACCATCCAGCACCTCCTTGTCCTTCTCCAGCTCATTGATGATCTTATCAATTCTGCCAATCATGCGGTTCACTCGCTTTGACAGACGCTTGCTGGCTTTAGACTCCTCCACCACCTTCTCCTGTCCCGTCTTAGACAGCTCTCTCTTGATCTCCTCCAGGTCCTGCAGAGACACAAATGGCACATGTGAATCTTAAAACTGAAGTTGACTGTAATGTGATTATTAAATGTTTAAACACTTTCTTCTTTTCCAGCAAAACATTCATAGACTTTAAGTAAGACACTTGTGGGTCATTGACGCACACACCTCGCTATACTCCTGCACATCATCTTTCAGCTCCTCCAGCTCCTCCTTCTCCTTAGTGAGGAGTTTCTTCTGCTCCTTCAGCTTGGTGCAGGCATCACCCAGCATGTCAATCTCCTCTTTGGTGATTTCTTCTCCCTGAAAGGTCAAAGACACACATTAACACAAAGAACATACAGTATAACACACAAGCAAAGCAGCGTTGGGGAACCTGTGGGAACTGGTTGCCAATGTTCAAGCATGACTATTTATGAAGGTAATTACATTATTTAGTTTTGTATTTTAAAAGATCTGGCACTAAACCTATGAGGATGTAAATTAGTGTAAAATTATTTAATTTGAACATGTTTAGAATAAGTACAACTATTAACATAAAAAAACACTGATCTGAAGACAGTGATAAACAGCAATATTCTTATAAATTTTTTGATGTAAGTCTGTGTACACAACCCAATCAGACATAAAACATACAAATAAAAACAGAGTAGACCTAATTCCTCCTCACATCCCAACCCACCACAAACACCTCCATCTGAAATCATACAAGCCCCCAAACCAGTGGGGCAGGACCTACAGCTCTTGTAAACAGAAGAACTCTTGCTACCTTCATTTTCATTTTATTCTACTACTGAATTGTGCATTTGTAAACGTGATTGATTACATGTCAAATGACAATGTAAAAATGTTTTTTAACCATGCAAATACAGCAATTAACTGTTTTGTCTACTCTGCTACTTGATGATCTACTAGTTTAAGTAGTAGTAGCTCCCCAACACTGATGCTGAGACATAAACTGCTTGACCTTCTTAAATCACGATCATAAAAAGACAATCATACAGACACAGTAAGAGGAAAAGTGGATCTGATAATATAGGTGATTAAAGAAAAATAACTCAAACCAACAGAAACACATTGTAAAGGACATTTAGTTGAAGGAACACATTGTAAAGGACATTCAGGGATCCTTTGAATCACAGAAAACAACTAACCTAGAGGAATCTTACAGATTCACATATATATGTCTCATAAATTGACAGAGGGGTAGGGGGTGGTAGGTGGATGCAGGTATAGCCACATTGAAATCTTCTGCTGTTTCAAATCACAATTTATACCCAATTGTATATTGCATTGTAGCATTTTTTTGTTTCTTTTGGGTTGGAACCAAGTTGAATGGCTGAACAGAATGGTTCAGTCCAGCAGTTTAGAATGTGGAATAGTTCACAGTATAGGGAGTAGAAGAGCAAGGGATCAGTGTGGTCGTCTGCAGATGATGGGCAGTATCTAACCTGAATGCGCAGATACCTCTCCCACTGCTCAAACTGGAAAAATAAATCAACACAATGCAAAACACAACAACAGCTGAGAAAGAGCAACACCTGTAATGTGACAAGAGCCATTTCTACAACACAGTTAAGATAAGATATTATTAGGAGGAGATGAATAAAAGCTAAGAAATAAATATAAGAAAAAGCAATGCTTAATATTAAGGCTGTAGGAAGTCCCAGCTTTAAAGAAAAAAATGAAACTATCACCTTGTTGGTAAAGGTACTGACTAGAATGTGCCAGCACATTAGCTAGACCAACCTGGTATTTGTTAAAGAAACAAGTGTTGTTTTTGGTGTCATTGTGTTACCTTAACGCCCTCCAGCACTGGTGCAGTATCTCGTAGTGTTTCTGAATGGATGGGCACATCCACACTGGCTACAGCATGTTCTGCATCCACCCGCCTGTCTGCATCCAGCTCCACCACCTCAGCCTCCTGGAAACATATTTACAACCCCTCATAAACGTTGTCATTACGGATCTGATGAGGCTGAATGAAGAAAACGGTTAGGATGCTGACCCGTACGGCCTGTTCCTTGGCTTTCTCCGCAGCGTCGGCCAGCCGCTCCAGCTCCTTCTCTCTGTGCTCCTCTCGGATGGCGGCCTCCTCCTGCAGTGTGGCCTCCAGCTTGGTCTTGTTATCCACTTTGGAGAAGTCCAACTCTGCCACCTTCACCTGTGCTTCTTTAGCCTGTGAACACAGCCAAACAGTCTTATTCCACCACACTGTTTGCATCTTTACCAACACAGTAATTTGGTATATTTTTAACACAGTTCTACACAAAATAACAACAGGGAAATATGATAATTATCATGTGAATATAAAACAACTGATATCTAGACATGTAGACAACTATGCAAAAACAAACAGCAATATTTACGTATATATTTTTTATGAAACGTTTCTAAAATGATTTGTGGAGGTTGTTCCACACACTGTACGGTGAGCTGCATGTACGCACCACTGTCTCAGGCAGGTTCTGTAGAGTGGTTTTCAGCTGGTCTGCGGGGGAGAGCGTGTCGGGCAGGAACATGGCTCGAGACAGCAGCAGCAGAGATGTGGGGATTTGTTGATTTAGGTGGAGCTCCAACCACTAGCACACGTAACATCAGTAACGTCAAATGTCTGATGAGAAGAAACGGTGGATTGCAGAGCAGGTAATGTTCTGTGTGTTACCTGTTTAAGCTGCTCTTTGAGCCGTTCCTCTGTCACTCCCAGAGCTCTCATTCCTCTGACACGACAGGCCGCCTGCAGCTCCTTTACATTCAGACTGTCCACTCCCTCTTCCGCTATTAGCTGTCAATCACACAACAAGCCAATCAAATAAGAACATTCACATGTAAAACGTCTGGATGATATGATGCATATAAGTGATATGATGGCTGGGGTTATAAATCTCTACGCATTTTTTTTTTATGAACACCATTAAAGTAACCTATATGATTCTACACTGTATTGTAAGTCTTCTAAAGCTATATAATTGTATATGGCTCATATTAAACATAACACTATTTTATGAGGATGGACCAGCTGGTTTAACCTTGTCATCTGCACGGATGGCACGGAGCTTCATGATGAGCTGGAAGCGCAGGAAGTTGTTGGTGCCGATGGACTGAAGCTCCAGCAGCTTACAAAGGGCCACCAGCTGCGGCCGTGTCAGATTATCTAAAGTCAGTTCATCCTCAAACAGCTTAGAGAAACGTATGATCTGCTCATTGCTTGGTCTCTCTCCCGAGTCACGGATCTAGGAGACAAAGGAAGGGATTCACAGAAGCTCCCACTACATCTTCAGCATTTATAAGAGAAGTATCTTCAAGGAGCAGATCACAATCATCACCACAAGAGGGCGATAAAAACTGTGTTGTGAACTGTTTTCAGGAAGGGATCCAAGCATGTTCTACCTTCTGGAAGAATGTGGAGAACTCCTCAGTCACGTTGCCTTTGGCTGCTTTGTTTCTTAGTGCAATCTCCTCAATCGTGTCCTGCAAGAACTTGGCCATCTCTAACTTCACTCTCAGCTCCATCTTCAGTCTTTCCTCCTACAAAACACACAGGCACGCTTGTAATGCATAGCTCAAATAGATTAGATGTATGCTTTTTATCACTAGAGGAACAGAAATACAATTAAGGTATTTAGGGTCTTCATGAATTCGAATGGTGAATGGTCACGTACCTTCTTGGACTGTGTCTCAAAAGTGGACGGTAGCATGTTTGGGAAAAGCTTCAGTGCAATAGGAAGCAGAAACTCCATAAATGGAACGATGATGAAAACCAGAAATGGCAGAAGCCGAAAGACATCTGCACACGTCCTCAGGAACTGTAATCAACATGAGAGAAGCGCTGATGTCAGAACACGGCTAATCACATACATAGCCGCTTTGTTAACTAAACACAATTACTGATCTACAATTATCAACCTGTCGTTCAATTTAATCTCTAAACTCCAGCGTGAATGGAGTGTTATCCATTCACACAACATACAATAAAAAAACAACCAAAACTGAAATGAACCTAAACCCCTGACAGACTTTCAATGAAAGTCTTGACTCAAGACTACAGCATGATCTGCTCTGTCAGGTGAACAAAGGAGAGTCAAATTAGAGCTCAAAGATTAAAAGAAAGATTAACAGAAAAGACTGGAGAGACAGAATTTCTAGTGAATCTCATGAAAGAACATTGTCTGGTTATATTCCACAATGAAATACAAGGCATATGCAAAAACATGAATATATAATTCATTATGTTTAAAAATTTTGTTTGTGTTGCACTACCTTAACTTTTTCTGATAGAAAAAAGAAAATAACTCAGTGTACTACAGTAAATGTTGCTGTAGTACAGTAAACATTACTACTACAGTATCAGGATCTAAGGAGAATCACCATTAAGAATATTGGAAATTAAAACATTCAGGGGAACTACAGGAAAAAACATTTGGAAATTGAAAAGCTTAATTCTCATATGCATAAACTCTTAATGACGCTGAAAATAGCAATGTGATGTCATAACAGCAGGGGCCACCAGACTTAACTAGTTATGTGTATGTGAACTCTTAAATCAGATAATGGTTAATCGGTAATGAAATATGATGAATTCATAAAATGAGAGGTAAAATAAAGGAGCTTCAGCTTCATGAGGGGGGTCCCTGCACCCCCGATACCACCTGTGTGTCAGCGGTCCTATAGGGAAGAAGGATTCAAGCCAGGCCTTGAAAAGAGGTTTTGTGTTTGGCCCATTGACATGTATATCACCACACTCACAGAAAGAACGAGAAAGAGAGAGAGAGCGAGAGAGAAGAGAGAAACAGCATGGCCTGAAGTGTGAAATATTCAGGGAAGAGTGAGTGGGTGAACGAAGGCATTCCAAAGGAAGTGGCTGGGAGAGAGTGAGAAACAGGCCAGAGGGGTCAGGAAGGGGGTTGACAATTGATCAAAAGCTGAGGGAACCCACACTGTGTGAGGCTGCCTGTGAATAGGCAGGATTAAAGATGAAGCAGGTCAGAAGAATAGCCAGAGTGAGGTGCGACAGATGCTAGCTATGGCTGAGGCATTAACATACCTTCCCAATGCTAATGTTGATAGAGCTCCAACCATAAAATGCCTCAGTAAAAATCTACTAAACGTAAGTATTGGAAATTATGTATCACAATAAAATTTATTTTCAAGGTTTTGGCTACATCAAATCCTGTGAAAATGCTAGTCACCAGAGCTTCATGTGATATATTAAATGATATAACTTGCAAAACTTGCCTCAATTATGCTAGAATGCTGTGGGTAGTTGCCAGGGCGTTGCTACATGGTTACTAAGGTGTTTTCTGTGGTTAGTACATTGCTATGCGGTTGCTAGCATGTTCTAGCGTGGCCACACCTTCATAACACTGCAATGACTGATAATGACAGGCATTAATATCCTAGCAACCTTAGAACAGACTGTTCCATCTGAGAGAGTGAGAGACCAGTGACACAAAGCCTGCTCAAGTCATTTCCAGTACTGACAAGACAGGCCTTTAACAGTTACAGATTACATGCGTCAACAGAGTGTCACTTTACAACAGGGCACGCAGCTGTCTGGGAATTTGAAGCTGG
>JAZGTK010009198.1:0-17484 GCA_036877625.1 Ambastaia sidthimunki | reverse complement strand
CCACAATCCTGCTGGGTTTTGTTCCAGCTCTAATGAAACAGTTTGACACCTCTAGTTTAAAGACTTTTACTTACAGCTCCTCCTCATGCTTCTGAAAATTAGTTGTTTTGTTCCAATCACTCCAACCTGTCAATCAAAACGTCAATAAGACATGTACAATTGCAGAAAGTAACATTTCCAAAATCATACGTACAATGGAGGATTTAAAGTAGTTGTGTTAGTTGCATGTTCTATATTAGCTACTTTTCGTTTATCACAAAATACAATATTAAATGAATGTAGGGGTGATTTTTTAATGATTTTCTTAATTTCTGTGTCTAAAATTGAAATAAAAACAACTGAAGTTAAAATTTTCAAACAAACATGTTTTTAAACTGTTACATATTATTTTATAGACTATTTTTTATATTATCTTTTATATAAGTCATAATGTACAAAGCTTGACCATAAAAGGTAGTTCCTCAGTGACATCATCCTACATGAAGTGACATCATTTTTGTCATTATATTTATTTTTAATGCTTATATATATCATCTCACCCTCAACAGTTTTCCACCAGTCCAACAGCTCATCATCCTGTGTAGAGAAACATAAGGTTAAAACAGCCATATTTAACCATATTAACCCATACTGGTATAAGACACAAACCTCATGTGTCTCTATAGGGTTTTCATCTGTTGGATAGGCAGCAATCTCCACTGGCAGGACCTCAACTGTGCAATCCTATAAACATACATGCAGAGACTGAGAAATTATGCAACAGTATATAATGCATTATATAATGACAGACCTTTAACCCACCTAACAATTGTAGGCGGTACTGTTTCCATAACGTTTCCATTAAGTAACAAAAATGTTAAACTTATTTTGAAAGTTTATGAATGTATAAAACATTGTGTAACTTTTAAAATGTTCCACTTACTACTTAAGAATATTGTGTTTTTATATGTAGATATATAACGCCAGAAAAATATTCTACTAATGTTATTGCAAGAACTTTAAAATTACAGAACGCTAGCCAACATTCTGAAAATGTTCCCCGTTAGCTGGGATAAAATACGTAAAATAAGAATGTAAATGTATTGTTACAAGATCCTACACGAGCGTTCAGTTCACGTGTGATGTCCCACCTCACTGATTTGCAACTGCTGCATTTCGATTGGCTGTGTATCTACATCTTCCTCATCTGAACCCTGTAAACACAATACAAAGTGGAATGAGTCCTTTGAGGTAAACAATTAACTGAGGCAAAACCATTAATGTTACCTGAGTACTGCAAGAGGACCTGGACGTTCTAGGCAGTGTTCTCTTCACTCTAAATGACACGACCTGAGCAGATGTAAACAAAACTATTAGCAGAACGCAAAACTGAGAACAAAGTGCAGAAGTCCACTTTGACACTAAACCAAAGCTGCCTTGAAGTGAAGTGAATTTGTCAGGTATGGTAACCCATACCCAAAACATGACCTCTGCATTTTAACCATACCAGTGAGGAACACACACACTGCAAGTGGTGAACATACACACACCTAGAGCAGCGGGCAGCTATCACTGCAGCCCCCAGGGAGCAACTGGGGGTAAGGTGACTTCCTCAAGGGCACCTCAGTTGTTTCCTGCCAGCACTGAAATCGAACCGACAACCTTCTGGTTACAAATCCGATCATATGTTTATTAGGCGGCCTCATCTTTGGGGGCAGTTATGGCCTTGTAGTGGGGTTTGTAATCAGAAGGTTGCTGGTTCGATTCCAGTGCCGGCAGGTAGGCACCTTACCCCCAATTGATCCCTGGGCACTGCAGTGATAGCTCTGGGTGTGTGTTCACTCCTCACCAGTAATGGGTTAAATGCAGAGGTCACATTTTGGGTTTGGGTTACCATATCTGACAAAAACATGTCACTTTCACTTTCGTATTTTCTATAATAACACCACTGTTTTGATTCTCAGAAGTAAATTAGTTTTAAATGCTTACACTATTTAGAATGTATTATATACAGTGTAGTGAGCTATTTAAAGAACACCAGCATACATATACTGTATACAGCCTCAAAACTAAGAGACATGACCTGTGTTTTTCTGTTTCACATGTTTAAAATGGGACTTCCCGAGTCTTGCTGTGTATTATAAACAAGTTTAATTGTGCATGTCATTCTGTATGTTTTAGTGATGTTCTGCTAAATTTAAACTAATGTTTTCTTTTTCTTTGCTCCACTACCTAGAACACAACAATTATACAACAATGTTACAAAAACAAAGGTCAGTACAAATCAAACGGCAGCTTACCTTGGTTTTACTATGAGAGGGGCCACCGTCATTACAGGCTGTGTGTACTGCAGTAGATCTCTACAAATAGAGACACAGTACTTGTTTTGAGACTTTTGCAGGCCAGTATATAAATTACAGTAAAAAAATTACAGTATTTTGTGAAGTACCTTATCAATTGCAGTGTCAAAAAAGCTCTCATCCCAATTTACAACCTGGCTGTGCTCTCGAAGAGGATCCTATACATGAAATACAATTTTACAATATGGTACAGCATTTTTAAAACGGTAATGGGGGGGTGTTACCGTTTCCACTGAAAACCGGTGGGCCGGTTTCGGGGAGGTGCGGAACGTGCCGCCTGGCTTCCCCGCTTTATCCTGCGCAAATGGGAAAGCAGTCATTTATACAGCAGGTAACTGTAAATTAGGATAATATTCACATATTTTTTATTATTTATCATACACAGAGTACCTTGGAAATGTTGTTGGAGACACATAAAATGTCATCGTTACACGACAGCAGTTTTATGTGTAATGGTGGGCTGTCCTTAAAGAGAAAAGCTGTAACTACTGGGCATTGTAAGCAGGAAAACAGTGGCATCAAAGACAAGAATCACAAAGACACTGTGTGTAAAGATAGTCATGTGGTAATTCTTTGTTTATGTTAATGTACTTCTCCAGAAACGGCTTCAGCTCCTTTTGGAAATGTTCTGAGAAAATGAAAGGGGCAATTTTCCTCCTAAATAAGAAAAACTGAGAATGAGAATTAAACTAAATAACGTGACAGTGAACTGATGTATGTTTGACCAATGGGACTGTTTTTACTGAACCTCAGTGATGTTGCATTTGGCAAGTCTGACATCAGTAGAGAGATCCTCATTTTGCAATGATGCTTCTTCCTGTAAAAGGAAAGAAATATCAAACTAAACATATATACTATATGTTATAGTAAACATGTTGTACATACTATATATACCATACGTTATATATAATATATCTCCTATGAAAGAGAAACATTATAAAGTCCATATATTGTCTGTTCTGAAGTATAATCCACATGTTAGTTTTCTTATATGTAATGCACAATTTTTAATACTACATAAAAACAAACTAAACTTTTAAGTGTCGGCACACCTTGACATAGTTAGTTTTTGGTTGACCGTTATTGGTTGCTGAAAGTTCTTTATTTTGTAACGATTGTTCTTCCTGTTAAGAAAGGGGGAGGACGGTAACACCCTTGTGACGAAACATAAACATGAAAGCTTTTGGACATATAAATTATATAGATAGCATTAATGTGTAGCGTTAACATAATCAAAGCATGACGTTTACTGAATCAATAAAAAGTGTATTACATACAGTACACACACGTGGCGTTTACAGAACATTGAATGTTTGTTTCCAAACACACCTTTTTATATTGTCATTAAAAACTCACTTCCATGTCAAATGAAAGTTAACACAAATCTCTAGCTTGAACGTGTGATTGTTCTACTGAGGGTTTGTTTAATAGAAAGACTATTCCCATCAGATGGTTCATTTTCTCCCCCTGGTGGTGAAATATGGCACAGCTCTGTGCTCATAACTGTGATGTGTTTATGTGAAAACCGAAATTGTGTCAATTAACGATAATAAAAGCGCAGCGCAGTATGAAGTAAGACAGTGGAACCAGAAAGTATATAGACACTAAAGCTACATATAATCTGTGAATTTTGTATTGCATTAAATCGCACACGAAGTGGCATCTGTTTACAAACCCTGGCGAAACGTTTCTCCGAACTAACTTCACTTTGACGTTTAGGCAATTTTAAAAAACTTATTTTAGCTGCTTTAGCTTGACGCATAAAATATTATTCACATATTAGAATTCATAACAAACAAACAATAAATCACAAACACAAATACATTTCACATCAAATACATTTAGATACATTTACATACATTTGGGATCTGACCTTAATTTTGCTGTTCTCAGACAGGTTGTCTTTACTGTCTGTGACTCTGCCATGTACAATATTCTCATCCTAGAAAAAATACACAACACACAACTATTGCAAAATGACACATCAGGGCTTAAGACTCTATGCGGATTTTTCTAGTTCATACACACTTGTTATGTTCTCACCTTAGATGAGTGTTTAGCTCTGTTTGACAGCCTGAACATTAAAACCACTTTCTTCTGTAGCACATCCAGACAAAAAACACATTTAGTGAAACATTAACATTCTGTACATTGTGTATTATTATGTGTATATTATATTATCTGTACATTTGGTGTATATACACATGTAAATTGTGTTATGTAAACCTGTTGTATTGTGATGTGTCTAATCAGCATAAATACATACATACATACATAAACCTGTTATATTACATGCTTTAACTTTTGTGCTCTATATCATTACCTAGATGGTTATTAACTGGGTTGAATCTTTATGGACATAGATGCATAGATGTTGTTCTGTCAAGCTGTGTCCTCTGAGATTAAACTCAATTATCACAACAAACTCAATTTCACAGGCTAGAAAATAAGAACATTGATTTAATTCAGTTCCAGACATGTTTTACTGCTTCATCTTTTGGTACATAAACTTCCTGTAAGGTATCTATTGTAAAATATTGTTCATATGAATGATAACTGAACAATTACAAAAATTAATCTTACAGTTGTTTGTTTCATTGTTTTCCGGCTAACAGGGAACGTTCTCAGAACGTTGGCTAGCGTTCTATAAAAACTCCCTCAAAGTTATCAAAAAAAACATATTTGCAGTAATGTTTGTAGAACTTTTTTAACATTAAATAACATTAGGGTTACATTCTTACAACATAAAATTGTTAGCTGGGTTATTATCTCATTTTACTCTTTTTGAACCATATAACAAACATTTTTAAACATTTAGCATGTAAGCTAGCTTGTTTTCATGAAATGTACATGTTTAGCACACGTTTATCCAAAGTGACGTACAAATGAGGAACATCACAAGTGTTTTGTAGTTTCACATGGAGGTTTTGTTTCTGTTGCATCTCATGTAACACTGTGCTGTTTAACGTATATATTACTGTAACGTATATAACACTATAGTACTGGAAAAACATTGCTTTGCTTCACTGTGTTCTGTTCTAACTGCAACGACAATAATGTAACCTTGAATCTGAACATTGCCAAGTTCAACAGTTAGCCAAAATAGTATAGAATAAATAATAATACAGCCAAAAACTGAACTGTAAGTGGTCCTCGCTATAATGAAAGGCTTAAATCAACCAAATCAAGGTTTCTTTTAAGAAACCAGTTTCTTTTAGAGCCACACCTCCTTCAAAACACATAAATACATAGTTTGACAGGCTAGCAAACATCTTATCATTGCATTTGAATGCATTGCATTTATGTTCCTGTGCTCTCTACAGATAAATATATTTAGACCAATAGTGATTGCTATCATGATGTGACTTTTACCAGCATAAGAAAAATGTTTCTGTAAAAACAAAATTGTCTAGCCTGCCTTTAATGTCAGAAAACAGAAGTTACGCAACGCCACAGAAATCTGTATCTAACATACAATACAGTATTTTAACAGTTGTGGTAACAATCTGTCACAGCTCACCCACCAGCTTGACTATAATGATGTTGACATGAAGATGTTGTGAGCCTTACGAGGACATTGATTCCTCATCTTTAGCAAAAAAAACCCTGAAAAATAGAAGCAAATGTATTATAAATAACATAGATTTCCATAGTAAGCTATTCATAATCTTATGTTAGATTTCACCGAACTTTTAGAACCAATTTTAGCAATGTCACAAATGAAACCATGGAACTGAAAGAGATTTGTTGTCACATGACCACTTACTACCTCATGATAACTCAGGGGAAGTCTGAGGCTGTCAAAGTTATGCATGAGTCAATAAGTAAAGCAAGCATCATTCTTTCACATGCATTTAATTGTTAACCCAGGTTTTAATTGTTAACCCAGGTTTTTGTCTTATCATCAACAATGTTCTTTTAAAAAATAAGTGGAATTACAGGAAAGACATAATGGGAATGTAATTATTGTTGAGAGGCACTGTAGCACCTCTAAATAAACACAAAGAATGAAGAAGTATGTTACATGCAAGCATGCTGTGAGGAAATGTATCAATGGCAATCTCCTGCTTCAATTTCACCATGCACTTCTCCATTTCTATCCTGAGACAAACAAATAACAGGTTTGCGCCATGCTTGAGTCACAGGTTCAAGGATTTGTGTTGTGGAAACTGTTATCATAAGTTCCATTAGGCAACACTGCGCATGCGAACTAAACAATCCTTCAATGACATCATCAGGATCACAAACACATGTAAACAAAATCACACCTCGCCCGACGCTGCGTTAAATGTTATACAATATTCACTTTGCATTACTTACTCTGTATCCTCGACTTTTAATTCTCATAAAACCACCTGGAAATCATTTTCAAAGTTGCTAAAGCGTTGTTGACTTCCATGTCTGGTCCGGCAGAAAGTGTCTGATCTTGTATGATCTTGTACTGTATTGCGAGGGTGTTTCATAGACATCGACGCTTGACTAGTAAGTTTGTTTAATAAAGGTAAAGAGTAGATAACGATGTTGGCTCGCCCACCTTGGATTCCCATGCAAACAGCGAGAGAAACTGATAGTCAAACTTTGTTAAGCTCCGCCCGACTAATCTGTACAATGAGACGCAGGGACAGATGGTGCTAAACAGACAGTGATTCGTGTTCCTTCATGTAGACTGAGCAAAAACATACAGTAAACCAGGTTTACTAACCTTGTGTCGTTTATGTTAATAGTGAGTAGTTGTGGTTTTGATTACTGACTGCCCTTACTTAGTATTTCCAATAATACCAGCAACATGTTATTGAAACACTGCCTCAAACAGCAGACAATACCCTTACACACACACACTCACAAAACAGAAAACAACTCGACGTAATTAAAAGCATTTTATGGCAAATTCATGTGTAAATAAATAGCAAAAGAATGCATAAACAACCACGTGTATTTGTAAAAAAATTAAAAGTATTTACAAAAACACAACAACAGTAATGTGCTTGAAATTTAACACAACCACATGTACCAGGACTATATAGAGTAATAGTGCATATTCTCTTAGCGTAAAAAGCAGCAATTACATTTAAACACCCAATGGATACAAAATCATACAAACATATATATATATACATATATTATATTTACTACAGTTGCTACTGTATGGACCTACTTGGATGTTCTTTCAATATAACAATTCAATCAGAGAAGCATTTACAGAGATCTTTGCTAGTGTCTGTCAGAGTGAAGCTTGGTTTTCTTTCACAGTGCTGCTTAACTGCAGCTCCTCTCGGATGCTGTTGAGCTCCACCAAACCCTCATGTAACTGTTCTGCCACCTCTCTAATCTTGGCAGCAAACTCTGACTTGGCACCATTTTTCAGCTCATGAGAGTCTTTTGCCACAAAGTATATATCCATCCCAACAAAGAGTCCGGTCAGGACACCGGTGGATATGCTAGCAATCTGCACAGCGCGTGCCGCAGTCGTTCCCGCTACGTTGGCTACTTGCATCACGCGCATGATCTCATTGGCGTTGCTTAGAATGGCTTTGCCTGCCATTGCGCCGTCTTCGTAGATATTTTCAAAACCAGGAAAGTCTTGATTATATGCATGCTTCTTCATCTTATTCAGGTTGAACTTGCGTAGGTTTGTAATTCCTTGCTTGATGAACTTCATGCACTTTTCAAGGTCAGCCATCTTCTCTTGGTAGTCCTCTACGATGCGCTCCACTTTCTTGCGATCCATTGAGTTGTTGACGGTATTGGATATCCCAGCAGATGCAGAGGTCAGTCCGCCAGCAATGGCAACACCCAAACCAACTGCAGTCACGATCAGAGAGGTTCCCAAGGTGAAAGGAGCCAGAGCGAGGCCGGTAATGGTGGTAATACCCCCCAAAGCGCTAGTAGAGCCTCCAGTGATCTGGGCGATCTTGGTCTTCTTGTTAAATCGATCCAAGCCATCAGCAATGGCACGGAGGTCGATCACATGTTGCCACAAACCCTCTGCTCGTTCTGAGAAGAGTTTGTTAAACACTCGTATGCCCTTCTGCACCTTCTCAGCTGTTGAAGCAAAAGCCCTGAGAAAATGTTCATTGGTCAGTAAATGTTTTTCCGGCAGTCACATCACATAAATACGATGAATTGTGACTTACTTGGCTTCCTCTTTCTCTGTCATGTTGTCACCTTTGGGCATGTCCTCCCATTCTAAATAGGTAAACATAAAAAGATAGCTGACATCTGTTTTAGGAGGACCATCTGACAGAACTATTGTTTAATTTCCCTGAACAGACACTTGATTCAGTTGATTAATATGATGTAAAAGACTAGTAATGTGAAGACAATGTGATCGGACAAACTCACGTTCCACGGTGCTCCACCAATCCATGAGGCCATTAAGATCCTATGACAGATAGATGCAGGAGAACTAAAAACCTAAAATAAATGCAGGTGCTAAGTGAATCCATTTTTATGGTCACCAACCTCTTCCTCATCCTCATTCTGAAATTCAGATGAACGGATCTCATCCAGCCATTCCATGAGGGATTTATCACGACCTTTAGTCTAATATAAAAACAAAAAGTAATATCAGGTTCTTCTGCAAGAAGGTCTTGAGAATATGGGACAATAACATGAAAAAGGGCATCATGGGAAATAATTTTGTTAAAATACAATGCAGAAAACTCAGTTACAGTAGCTGTCGTTCAAATATAAAGTCTGTTTGTTTGTGTTGTTTTGTTTTTGTTGCAGGTTAAGAGGGGTCAAAATTAGCTGGCTGACAAACAGAGGTTGAGTTAAACTGTTGAGTATCAACACAAAACAGAGACAGAGCGGTGGGGTATGTTATGCTGTAAGTGAACACTTCACTTAGACCCTCTGGTTTTGAGTGAAAGGACTACCAGTGGGTTTGATTTTGAATGAATTAACTGTAAGAGTATTTCAGTACCTCTGCAGAGTCATTGTCACTTCCACCATCTGGGTTTCCATTCCTCTTCTTTATTGTTTTGTTCTAAAAAATAAATAATGTGTTGTCATTGAATGCCACTTCGTATACTTATACCAAAAAGGGAGACATGTAAATAACTTGTTTACCTTTGCTGCAACTTGGGGCAAAAATGGATTTCTGTTTTTTTTCTTCTGTCCTTTTGGCTGTAAATATATTAAATAATAGGACGTTGTTTGTGAACAAGCTGTTCTTTAGAAACACAAATCATGTGATTGTATTGACTTCAGGGGTACTTACTTTAGGACTTTCTTCTTCTTGAGGTTTCTTACACTCTGTGTCATGATTTTTTCGCTGGTCAGTACCATTCTGCAATAAATATGATGCGTATAACTGTGGTAAAATATCACATGGGAAACATGAACGAGACGCTATAAGCTCGTTTCTTCATACAGTGTATCAAAGCTTAGAGGAAAGTTCCATCTAACCAGATTGCAGTCCTTTTTTGTTGTCTTTTGCATCAATGTGAAGGCAAAAACTGAATTAATAATATAAGTTTATAACAGAAAATTGTTGTTATAAAAATGTGTTGTATGTTTTATATACTGTGCTCACTCTTATTTCTGGTTTGCTTTCTTATTAACCTGACTTAACCTGGTATTCCCAAAGCTCAACAGGTAGAGAACTGTGTTAGCTTTAGTGAGCTATAGTAAAAATACATTATAAATAAAAATAAAGCGATGCAAAGTGATGAAAATAAAGAACAATAAAACATTAATTTAGAAAAAAATAAGGCGGTGTAGAGAATTTTGCAAACACCAGGCTTATACAATTATGTAAAATGTAACCTCGCCTCTTTTGTTTTGGGATTGAGCTACAAAACTAAACCTGTGTTGGATGATCTCACACAATGATGAGTGATTTACCACCTGTGCATGTAGGTGCTTGTATAGCAGTTTGAAGAAAGTCCATTAAGGTAAGCCAATAAAAATGCAATATACCAAATGCATGTTCAGATTTTAACAGCTTCCAGACCAGGCTGGGAGCATAAAATTCCTGGTTGAAAGTCAGCAGGTAAACAAGACTGTTACAACATGTTTTCAGTGAAGCCTCAGAAAGTGTGAAGCTACATGCAGGTTTATTTATTTAAAGCACATATAATCTCTTCACAAACCTGATAATATTGGAGTCTATCTCTATATTTGTAATATATTTAATATTTGTGTTTTGTAGGAATACTATTAAAATGTCTTAAAAGCTGAGGTAACTAGATAAAGATAAAAATCATAATACTTTTATTTACTATTAACTTAATTTTGCATTTTAACTCTGTTTTTATTCTAGAGGTTTTAAGTATTAAGGGCAAGCATAAAAAGAACAACCTTAAAACAAACATTTGTTTAATAAAAAGCAGAGATAAAAAAATATTAGGTTGACTTACTTGCTCATGTGTTTGTTGGGTCTCAACTGTCTCTGAACCAGAATCCTGTCACAAAATGAAAACAAAGTGCCACATATCAGTGTATCCTCATGCAGTAGAAGGTATTAGATAAGAGTGATGAAAAGAATAAGAAAAATAAAAAGTTCAAAGGCAAAGTTAAATCCTGAATAGAAAAACCGATCTGGGTGATTTGCTAACCATCAGTGACAACACAGAGAAAAATTATGACATTAAAGGTTTGTATCTTTATTGATAATGGAAGAAAAAAGTGACATTCTTTGAAGATGACTTGAGATCTACCCAAATATGTGTGTAATACACAAAATACACAAACCTAGCCTCTATTTAAAAATACACCTGCCCACCTGCATGAAGTCTGGCTGTTTATCGGCAGGTTCCTCACTGAGCTCAGACGACTGTTGTGTTCTTTCCATACCCTGCTGGGCAAGCAAATGTCTTACAATAACAACACAACAATCTTCATCTGATAACTGAAACTAGTGATGTTACAGATTAAGAGATCACAGAATAAAGTTTTGGAAGCAGATTAAAACTTCTGGTTTGTAAAATATGCTGAAAAACCTTACAATATAGTTCAGTGTGCACAAGTGTGTTTACCTAACAGAAATCACTATGAATGTTTCTGATTATGTCAACTGCATCAACTAACAAACAGTAAAATGAGATGCTAAGAAAAGTGTTTCATATAACACACAACATCAGGAAACTTAATTTCTGAATTCTCCTGGAATAAAAAAACACAAATAACCTCAGCAGTGTGAAGTTCTGTGAAGTTATCATCGATTTTAGACGGTTCTCGGTCCATCATGTGATGTCCTGGTGAAAACAGTAAGAAAAACAGAAAAACAAGAGACAAACAGAGTCATATGAGCATCAACAGTAATATCACAGATCCTTACTGATGTTATGGACCGTGAAAACTGTCATCACATCTCCCATTGAAGAGGTTATTCAGAAAAAGAAAAACAATAGAGTTATTGTGTTGGTATTAAATGAATGAGTTTCATGGAAAAACTGATCTCAGGTCAGTAGCAGTAGATGTCACCATTAGTCTCAGTAACTTCTAAACAGATCCTTTCTGGACAACAAACAGATCACAAACAAAGAAACACAAACAACTCGTTTATGTTTTCAAGAACTGAATAAACAATGTAAGAGACTGATGTGACAGTTTAGTTAAAGAGCCATAAATCATCTTCAACCCAACGCCAGTTATTTAGTTTCACTCGGTAAATGATCGCGATATCAGTAAACATTCATGTAACGTTCTCTAGATCTCTAGTTTAGTTTTCTGAACGCTTTGAAAACGTACATTTTGTTATTAAGACCGTATATTGAAATGCTCACCGCTTGTTTACACAGTGCAAAAGATTTCGTCTCGTAAAGCGACAGACATCGGCGACTTACCGCACAGTGCCTGCTTTCCTGAAACAAGCTGTTTAAGAAAGAAATTAAATTATCTTTACATAAATGATCTACTAAATGAAAGAAATGTGTGCATCGTATACTGCTTCCATGTTATTTTCTGTGTAAAAGTCGCTGTGTAAAAGTGACACAGGAGTTATGTAAAGAAATGTGATTTCACTCCGCCCTTCTGACTGTTCCGTGTTGTAAATACATGCGGATCCGTCAGATGGTGCTGAACTCGCACACGGTCCAAAAGCAATGAGAGGATGTCCTAGTATTTATTTACTATATACTATTTCTATCCTACTAGTTATTTTCACACCAATGCAAACTTTTGGAAGTTGCCTGGCTTTGAAGAGTAACTTTAAGAGAAAAACAAGAGAGAGTGGTATGAGCAAATATTAAAGAGATATTAAAGACTCATTAATGTTTTGGTCAAATCAGATGTTATCACATGCTGAAAGCTCCTTTAAACTAAAAGGTTATCCAGAGAAAGAAATAAACAATGGAGGTATTGTATTGGTATTAAAGAAATAAGTTTAATAGAAACTGTCACCATTAGTCTCAGTTATAGACAAGAGACATTTTGTACATCAGCTAATCTTCGTATGGAAATAGGTTTAGTATACAATTGGTTTAAGTTTGATCTTACTTTTTGTCAGATTATAAACAAACATAAACCTTTATAAGGTAATTTTTACTCTGTAAATGAACACAATTTCACAATGTGACAATATCAAAAACTAAATCATAAATTGAACATCTAACTGTTCAAAATATAAAGAAATTCATAACGAAAATCATACTGCCATAATAAGAACAAAACAGAAATATTAGAAAAAAATGTATTGTGATATACTGGAATGATGCTGAGAATTAAAGCAATGTATGGACAGAGACACTTAGCACATGCTTTAGGTCAAATAAACAACCTTTGCAGTCCAAAGTCTATTGAACAGTTTAAACAATTGCACAAGTTGTCAAGTCTTCCTGTTTTGAAGCCGGAGAGAACGTTAATTCAGTGAACACATCACCAGAATGTTGCTTCTTATTACAGTTTTAATGCTTAATGTGTGGGCCATACCGGCAGAAGATATGTTTTTACCAAACATCAACATCCTTACTGAACTGGAAAAGATGAAAAACATGGAGACAAGAATGAAATCTATGGAGAATGAAATGGAACAGCTAAGAGCAAAAAACACGGGTAAGCTTAATATAACTCTAGTGATCATGAGTGTTTTTTTAAGACCACATTGATCTTCAGTGGAAGAATTGTGAAAGGATTATAGTTGATTTACAGGTATTTTGAAATTTCTTTACTGTCCATGTATGTATTTATTAGTTTATACATTATTTTTTTATGTTAGCCCAGGAGCTGGAGCTAGAGACCTTGAATAGTAAAATGAATGAGAGAAACATCAAAATGGATGAACTGGTAAAAGAAAATGAAGGTAATGTATAGGTAAGGGTTTTTAATCAAAAATGTATGTTAGAGCCATATAGACAGATGTGTATATATCTATATATCTGCATCTATATCTGTCTGTCTATCTATAGATATAGATATATAGTCTAGAAACTGCCATATCTTTCAAACCATAAAAATTAAACCATAAATGTCAGCTTTAATGAATTAGACCTCATCTGTAAAGTATTGTTTTAGCACAGGCAAAGAAACTGGAGGCCGTGTACGGGACAATGAATGACATGAAGATCAAAATGGACGAACTAATAAGCCAAAATAGTGGTAATGTAACAAATTACAGTTTTGTAACTAGTAAAGACTTATATGATTTAAAATCTATTCTCCGCATAATACAACTATGCCTGTAATGAAACAATATGTACCCTAATATATTTATGTCTTAGCTTTAAAAGTGGCTTTCTCAACATCTCTTTCTTCATCTCATGGACCTCACAGCAGTTTACACACACTCATCTACAAACACATCTTTCTCAATACTGGAAGTGCCTATGATGCCAACACAGGTAAACAAACCTAAACAATTCATAGACTATCATAGTGTCATTTTTATAAAGCTTTAGTCTACATTAAAAAGCGATTATTTTATTATTTTCATCTGACACAGGAATCTTTACAGTACCTATGAGGGGGGTGTATGTATTCAATGTCTTTTCTAAGGCTCATGGAAGTCGAGATAAAGCTGTTGTCGCTGGCCTGTTTAAGAACGACCAGCACGTCTTTTCTACATATGCGCGTCAGGACAGCGGTTTTATCAGCGCTGCAAACGGAGTTTCTCTGCTGCTGGAAAAGGGTGATAAAATATATGTAAATCTCTATCCTGGATACTGGATTTTCGACAATGAACACCATCATAGCACCTTTAGTGGACACCTGCTTTTCCCCATGTAATCTGATCCACCATAAAATTCAGGTCTGCGGTCACACTAGATGTTTATAGAGGAGTGTGATCTCAAAATACAGTATACAATCAGTTTTCTGCCGGTTTTTCTTGTGTTGCATATTCACAATGTATTTTAATGCATTTTCATAATGATAATGCATTTAATGCAACGATTTACAGCCCCTGGATTTCAAATTTTGTCTTTCTAAACACTGAAACCACTTACAGTATAAATCAAACACAAGAAATCAATTCATGTGTAACTGTATCGATGTCCTTTTTAGAATAATGTTCCAAATTAAATGTATTATTGTCTAATAAAGGAGACTTTTAAGAACCAAAAGAGGGGTGTATGTATTGCATTTGGCTTTTGAAAGTTGAGTTGGGGTTACTATATTTTTTTACATGCACACCAAACAAAGGTTTACTTTGACATCATAGCACCATGAACGGACATCTGCTTTTCCAAATGTGATTTTAATTGCAAAAACTAATAAAAGTAATCATCTACAATCACATAAACCTTCATGCATGGAAGATGTATTATCCACAAAAATAAAGAGCTTACTACTAAACCTTCCATAGAACCAAAGTTATCATATATTATAAACTGTGATTAAATCAAAACATATGTCATACATATCAGAGTTTAATTTAAGGCAACAGTATCAAGTTTAGAATTGCACAAGATCATGAACCCGTGTTTTTTACATGCATTAAGGCAAACGCATCATCCTTTCCAGGACAGGAAGTAAAGCTGACCCCGTGCATCTCCACAAACAAACTCCGTGGGGTTACTTGGGTTGACCTCCAGCACCTTCACAGGGGCCCCGCACACAAACATGCCCAGCTGTGAATAAATGTGAAACAGACAGGAAATGACAGACACTGGTGCAAATAGAGTGAACTGTCTAAATGTTTACAACCTACATCAAAAACAATTTGTTTAAAAAGCAAGCACACACACTTTTTAAGTGAAACACCTGACAGAGAATATTAAGAATATAAAGACCTGTTTTTTTGTGTGTCTGTTCCACAGTTTGACGGTTCTGTCATAAGATGCAGAGATGATGAGGTCATCAGTAAGTCTCAGTACAGTCACTTTGTCTTCATGTGCCTAAAGACGACCACCCAATTAATCATCACCACAAACACAGGTAACATCAATATCTCTATCAGAGAAGCTGGGGGACACTTGCCAGTATTTTTGGGGTCCAGGAACAATGATCGGATGGCTGATTAAACCACATGTACCCTTTGGAATTGCCACACACAACAAAGCCTGCAAAAAACATTGTTCTATTTAGAAACAGGACAAATACAGCTACAAATACAGAATTTAAACAGGGCTGTAATTAGTAATGTATTAGGTAAATATGTAATTACAGTGATTTTTTTTCCAGTTAGTCTGTTAGACTTTCATATTCTCTAGTTTATTTTCTAAGTATGTTGTGAAAGCTTCTCGTCTCATTGTCTATGTCAACGGGTCAAAGTTTTCGGGTCAAGGTTCCTGCTGTTAGCAGCCGTTGCTATCTTACAGGATCAGGACTCAAAGACCTTTAATCTCAAATCACGATTATAAAATGTAATGTGCATTTATACTGCAAGAAATCTGCTTTGAATAAAGGTGTGTGCCACACACACTCATGTAAATGTAGCTGTTTCAAGCAGCTGTTCGATTAGGGCTGGAGCTGATCTCAAGATCCTCCAGGAACTGAGGTGAACCACACAGATGTATGAACACAGAGATCTACTGTACCATTCTGCACTGCTGTAGCTGAGATCCAAGCCTCTCTCTCACGACTCCTCCCACCACCTATCACACTTGAACAGCTGGCAATTTGTTGGTGAGGATCGTCACTCATGCACATCTGAAAGCCAGTTATATCATTATTAGAGTTGCTTAAATTGTTAAACTAATTATCATTACTTATGTATGATGATGATGATGATGGAGTACTTACCATGAAACCAAGAATCACCTTGTTCCTTTCCTGCCCCCACATCCAAAAGCTCTTCTCGTCATTGGCCATGACCCCAGCAGGACACCCCGAATCATACCAGCTACAAAAACACACCCATTCATCCACATTCATTTACATTATTCAGTAAATTAATATCAATTACTGTGTCGCCCATTATGGTAAAATGCTTAATAGAGGCAAGGGGGACTGATTTTGCATGCATGTATAATTTGTGTCGTGCTTGTGCACCTATAAACATCTCTGGTGTAATCGTATGCAGTGGAGGCCACATCTATGGTTCTTCCGTTTTCACACACTCCAAAGAGAGAAATGCAGTGATGCAAAAACCTCACAGGTAGATCCAGCTTGTATGAAGACACCTTTTCCAACCTGAAGAAAAACACGAGACCATAACAAACTGACAGATATAGACACATTCTTAAAGATTTACTGTTACATCAGCTAATGTACACAACCACTCGGTGTCACAGCAACTACAGTAACACTGTAAAAATGTATCATCCCACATTTCAGGCAATAATTATGAGTATATTTTAATATCTGGCCACTGTGGAATCATCATGTGTTTGTGGTAACACAAAAAGCTTGTTTACTAATGAAGGTTATAATGTAAAGTATAACACATACCCCACAATGCACTTCTCAGAGTTCAGCTCCAGTTTCCAAACACACACTGAGCCGTCAGCACAGCCCACAGCCACCTGAGCATCCGGCATTCCTGTGATGGCACACACTGCACCATCACACACCTAACAAGGGCACACAGACCCAGAAGCATTTGTTCAGACACTTCTTATTATAATAAAGTGTTACTCTAGGGAAGCAATACGGTCAGTTGCCACTCAGTTATTACCTTCTTCCAGTAAATCATTGACTTCTGATGCCATATCTCCAGCCTGCCTGAGTCGTAACCACACACAAGCACCTCATCTGTGTCCAGGAAGCACATGGCTCTGACACAGCCCTTCTGGTAAGGAGATTCTGTTGTGATTGAACAAAA
>JAZGTK010009197.1:0-17484 GCA_036877625.1 Ambastaia sidthimunki | reverse complement strand
TGTTATGACGGCTCTTCGCACTACATCCATTCCGCTTTCAAACAGCGCCATCAAGCGGTCATTTATGACAACAGCCGCTTTTAAAAATGTGTAAAATCTGCTTATGGGTCATGAAGATAATGTCATGCTTAATACCACACTTCTCACACTGTTAGATATCAAGGTTTTGAGTTGATGTATCTGTGGTGCACAGGACTGAAGCAAATACTTTAATTAGTTGTTTATATGGGGAAAATAGTTTTGTTCATAAAAAAATATAGTCTGTTAGCTGTAATTTATTATGTATGTGTTCTGTACCTAGTTGGATGGCATTCTATTGCTATACGACAATTTTCATGTTTTTAACATGTTTACATTGGTACAGACCGAGTCTGCAGCTATTTAAGACAATATTTAAGCATACGTTATCGTCTGCGAGTTCAGTCTTCAAAAGAGCGTATGAGGGCTAGTTACAGAATAAATGAAAAACAAGACGGTTGACATATCACAAGATGTATTTATCAAGGGATTAACTGTACAGATGCAGTCAGGATCTGAATTATACAGCATTAATTCATTCACTGTTTCCATGTGTTATAGTGTCACCCTTGTAAAGTGGCTGTGAGTTAGAATGGGAGGTTTTCAACATGCACAGCAGTACCATAATAGGGACAATTTCATTTATGCAACCTGAATTGCCCAGTTTCTTTTCAAATTCTGTTCTTTGGGTTTTCTGGAGAAATAACTCCATCTACCCCACTGATATTCAAAACGGTGAAAACCCATAAATGTTTTTATTTCACAACCGAAAAGGAGCATTTTTGTCTGTACAGAAGCAATTACAATTTGTACAGGTCATTGGCTGCTGAGCTAAAACCAGTGGTGCTTAAGGGTCTGAGACTATTGACAGAACTTGGGGAGTGAGTATCAGCGGTTCCTAAACATTTAAAGAACATTTAATTACATCTAATACAAATTTTACTGTAGGTGCTCATTTGCCATAAACCCATGTAACTTTATATATAAAAAGAATTAAAACAACCTTTAAGAGTATACAGATACTGTACCATGGTAAACCCTAAACATCTGAGTAGGAGTTGGTATAGAAGGTTTTTTAAATTAAGAGTGGTTAAAATTTGAAATTGTGCTTTCTATTAATCAAATGGATCAGACCCTTTATGGATTTAATTATATTAATTGCACAAAAATGCTTTGATTTAAGAGAAGAATTAGTTGCAATCTAGTTTTAAATAATACATTTAGCAAAACAATGAATTACACACTGAAGAACTATATTTGCACAGCTGTTTATCTCAGAAAATCTTAAACAGCATGTATAAATGTGTGTGTGTGTGAGAGCATTTGTAGGAATGTCCATAAAGCACATACTCAATGAAACAATCTGTTTGTAGAAATACTACTGGAAGTATAACCACACAATATAACAGCTTGTCCCAGACCCTTAAGCACCAGTCCTCTGCTCACAATAGCACTGTGCAACGGGGCAGTAATTTAGTGCAAAGGAAAAAATTGCATAAATTTTCTACTTGCAAGTGTATACATTATTTCTCTTCACCACCATGTTGGATACTTTACTGCATACCATCTGTCTTAGTATAAGTTATTATATTGCATAAAAATAGGATTTTCTGTACCAAAAATTTGACTTGGAGACAAAACCAAGGGAGTGCAAAAGAAAGGAAATTCAGACACAGAAAGCTCTTTAGATATATATCCAATGCTTTGAAATTGTATAGAGAAATGGGAGCTGACAATTGTATATTTCAAAATGTTGGCAGAACATGGTACAATACAAAAGCATTTGCATGAATCTCTGATCAGATAAAAAAACACTCACAGATAAAATACTAACTTGTTGATATTGATTAAAAAAACACATGGACATTATTTCCCTCTCAATGATTGGTTTACAGATTCTCTTTACAGAAAGAGAACCGTTGCTTCTAACATTTTTTTTTAGCTTTTTACATGAACAGACAATGCATTAAGCACTAAAATCGACAGACTTTAATATGTTGACAACGAGGCACAAACATGATACCTGAAATGATTATGCTTCCCTTTAACACACTATTTTGCTTTAACCCTGTATGTGTACGCTACTTAAAAACTGCATGGCACCACTTATAATCAATCACCACAATATAATCAGTCATGCTTTCATTTCAACTGCGATTTGTGATTTCCCACATACACACATATATATATATATATATATATGGTGCATCATAAAACACTTGAATTTGATTTATGACATTTGCAGAGCTGTTTAAGGCATGAACTGCAGCACATACCATTTCTTGCACACCTTGAATTTTTGCTAGCTATGGGCTTTTTTTACTTTTACCTGCAAAACTACATTTTTAAAGACATCCATACAATGGTAGAAACACAAAATGAAATAATAAACCAGGTTTCTGCCAATGAGGGAAGACAATTATTAAAATACAATCTACATGGCATCTAGATTGGCATTTTACAAATCAAACTAATATTACGTGGGACAAGGTAAAAAAATTAAAAGCCTGCATCCATTCAGGCTACAGTGCAATGTTTAAAATTATGTTGAGGAAAATATGATTGATAAGCCTAACACAGTAAATAAAACCTTATGGATTTACAAAACAATTAGTTCTGTGCTTGGAAGACTTTTAAATATAAATAAAGATGTAAACAATCTTGCATTCAGAATAGCTGGATGTCAGATGTAATGGGTACAGCATACACACATGCAAAGACACAAACACAGATATGACCAAATTGGATTTGGTAATCTGATTAAAAGAGCTAATTTTCTCACTCTTTCTTTTAATGCATAATATGACACTGATGATTAACACTTTCCTCCAAATTAGGAAAAATCACGTTAGAAACCAAGAAACCATTTGAGAATACACACCCACGACTGGTGAGTTGCTTCTCTTCATTTGGAACATACCTTTATTTAAATTGTAATTTAATTAAACTGTAATAAAGGCATGCTCGAATATGTCAGATGGTGTTTAAAGATGATATTGTAAAAAGTAGCAAGACCAGAATCAAAAAATTGTGTGGAAGAGTCAGTGAATACAAATCAACACACCAATAGTACAAAATAGCAAAGCAACTTACAAAATAAACAAAAAACATGCCCTTAAGATGAAGACCAACGTTGAGAAAGATTTTGGCATATTTTCATTCTCTTTAGCGTGAGATTGTACAGAACTGATGTTGAGACATACAATATAGAAATAGAGACAGGTACGTATACATATGGATAATCTTTTCACAAACAGTTTAGAAAATAATCTTCATGAGCTACTTTACTATAACATCTTTCTCATTTATACTCCGTTTGCCTATGCTATCAGCTCTTTGGCCCATATGTAGCTCCTGAATTGTCATAGTCATCAGAAGCCACTATAGGGTGCTCTCAGACACATGGCATTTCCATAGCTCAGTGCACCTCAGTGCTGACTGAATCCACATGCCGCTGGACAGCACGACCTAAAGAGAGTTCACAGTGAGACCTTTGTTTTCTGGTTCCATCAGAGAACTTTCCTGGTTTCGCGAAGTCCTGGTTCCTGTCTCATTGTAACAACACATACTCAGAGGGGGACTGAGTGCAGTGGAGTGCCTCATTTCTTCTTGCCTGTTTTTTTCTCAGGCTTATCACCCTTGTCCGAACGCACTGATCCCACATCAGCCTTGTCCGATCTTTCACCTCTCTCCGACCCCCCTGCCCTGCTGCCGTCCCTGCGCGTTCCCTCGTCAGTAGATGAGGTAGTTGGATGGGTCTGTCCCCGTTTGGCAAATTCTTCATGTTCACTTATACTAGCATTTATACTGGTGGTCCAGCTTTTCAAATCATCCTGCAAACCAAAGACAGTTTAAAGACTTAGAACAGGTTCCCACACAAAATAACTTGTATACATATGCAGAACTCTACAGAAAGGGCTGCAGAACATGTTGACCATCAACCACAAAGCTGTACATAGTCCTTCATTCATTTGACTCATTTAACTTTTTAGCTTTTTAGTTACCAGTATGCTGTAGTAGTGTTAGATCTGTTTAACACATTTACAAACAGTTACATTAATTTAATATGTTGCACCAAAAACAGAGCGGAAAATGGAAAAAGGATTTAAAACAAGCCTCTCACCTCATCTTTAGCATGAAAAAGATATTCACTACCATCTTTAGTTCTGAAATTATAAAGTGAAACAAATGTTATTAAGCATCATGAAACTAGCTAGTCTTTTGGTTAAACTAGCCAAAATAGTACCAAACATTCAGGCAGTCACATACTTGAGTGTAAAGACATTTTTCTTTTTTTTGTAACCATTGTTGATATCACAGGCACAACGGCTCATGTTGATTAGTGGCTCGTTGTTGTAAGGTGTGGTGGTGTTCTTTGCGTCCTTATAGAAGCCCAGGTCACCTTTATTCAGCACACAGTACAGGTTCACCCAAGATCTGCTGTAATGTGGGAAAGAAAATTTGACCATCAGAGCCCAGAGAGGACTAAACAATGACTTGCTACTCACCTACCAAGTCTGGGATGACCAGACATTGAGATTGAGCAAGACCAAACTGCTAAAGAGATCATTACAAGGGCTTAACAAAGTGATGCTCAGTCCATGGCTTACCTTTGTAGAGAGGCAGAGGAACATCCAATTGCAAAGAAAGCACGAGAAAAAAAGAGAGTTTTGGTTAATGGGATATACAGTGGTGCAGTCGCTAATGCTAACAAGAAAATTTAAATAGGCAGTTGTTAAGCAAATTATGTGCAAATACATGCGAGAGAGCCATCATTCTGAGTTTCTTTAAATAATGCAATGAATTGATTTGTGACTTGGAAAATGGGCTGCAAAGGTGAGGCATCCAGTCTTCATACAAAATGACTAAGTGAAGCTAAGCTGCGAAAGGGGTAAAAGCTTCATACCTGCCTAGCCATGGCTTCAGAAATCCACAACAGTTGGTCTTCTGGCACAGCAACATCCAACCAGGCTGAATTTAGTGTTATCATGCAAGTGGCAAGCAGTCCTTTTAACAGCTAGCTATTTTCTGCCATTGCTATATGTGAAACTTCTAATCAAGGGGTGACAGCCAAACAGCTGTTTCTTAGTTTAACTTCAGGAACAATTTTGGGCTTGTAAAGCATTCAAGCTTGGTGAAAGAAATCAAGAGCTGCATTTTTAACAATAAATGTTAGTGCTCTAAGCATCGGTACAATGCTAATAACAACATTAGCATACAGTAGCTTTGAATAATCAATCATACCGATTGGTTTGATTGGCATATTTGGTTTAGCTGTTTCCATGCTACTTCCATGCTAAGTATCCATACTGTTTAGACCACAAAGCCCCACCTGTTTGAACTCTTTTTCTGGCTCTCAATGTCTATTTTGCGGAAGAGGAATCCTTCATGCTGGACTGTGTGGGTGGGTGGCGTGGCCACTGGTGGGCTGCTCTGGGCCGGTGCAGACCTCGAGCGGCGTGTTTCACCGGCTGTTGGCTCTTTGGGCCGTGGTCTTCTTCTTGGCTTTGGTCTGTCGCGAGCTCGTGGCCGGTCGGGTCGGGAAGACTTTTCAGGAAAACCATTGGGTAAACGTGGAATCTCTCCTCTGGCCTAAATAAAAAAAATACAGTAGTGTGTATGTGATATCACTGTAAAAATAAGTATCAGGCATCAGACATTTGACTGTCCACACACCTGTGCTGCTTCTCTTTCTTGAAGCTGCTCCACAATCTCAGCTAACGTGGATCTTTTCTCTCTGCCATAAAGGAGATATTTATAAAACATTATGCTATTTTGCATTAAGTAAAAGAACCTTGCTGTGTTTCTTCCAAACTTTAGTTACTCACCCACCACCAGAGCGTCTGTCTGACTGCTCCCTGGCTTCCTGCTCACTGCTCTCCTGTCTCTCTAGTCGATGTCTGTCCCTACGCCGCACCTCAAATCCCTCCTGTTCACTGGATGTTTGTCTCTCCAGCCTCCTCTCTGCTCTCTCAGCTCGTTCCCTCCACACTTCTTGAGGAAGCTCGTCTCTACGTGCCTGAATCAACTGCTCAGTAGATAGTTGCCTGTCCAGTCGTGGCTCCCTTGGTGGATGATGTTGCTCCACCAGAAGCTCTGAACGACTGCTCCCACTCCCACCTGCCCCACTGTTAAGGCGTGCCCTACCTCCTCCTGGTTCTTGGAGCACCACCTCCACCATCACATTTTCGTGATAACGTTCCCGCTCCCTCTCTCTCTCCAGCAGGGGGTGCACTACCTCATGCACATGTTCGACCTTTTGTTGTGGGGGTTGAGCCTTGAATTCAGGCCGCAGCTGGGTTACTTTATGCTCCATAGCAGTTCCCAATCCTGCAGCCACACCAACAATCCCAGCGTTCCTGGCTTCCTGAATGCGTAAAGTAGCAGCTCCATTCATAATGGGTGTGTAGTTGGCCACAGTGGAACCCAGTCTGCGGACCACAGAAGATGGAGAGGGCTGAGGGGTGATACGCTCGACCCGGGGCTCACCGTGCTCATAGATGGTTTGTCTTATCAGAGAGGAAGGGCTGCTGCGGGCAGGAGAAGAGTCCTGAGGATCCAAGAAAACCTTACGTCCCAGTAAGGGTGTTGGAGGAAGCTTACTCTGCTCTGCCTTAATCTTTTCCACCTACATCAATGAGAAACTATGTAATTGAAACTATGTAAACATAGGCATATAAGTCACAATGCTATTTAGCTAAATAGTCACTTTGTGTAACATTTTTATATTGGCTGTAATTGTGTGTATGTTACCGTGGTGAGGCGCCGTAGGGAACTGAAGCGCTCTTCCCAGGTGGCAGCAGCTCTGCGAAAGGCTTCATGTCTGCGAATTAGCTGTTCCACCTCATCCACGCTGCTGCCTAGTTCATTACTGCTAAGGAGGGGCTCCTGAGCCGTGAGCCAGGCCTCTGCTACCACTGCTTCCTGAGCAAACTGATGCACCTCCAACACTGAGTGGAACAGACAGAGAAAGAAAAAGTCATGCACAATTATTCAAAATTGATGTATGGTCTTTCTTGCTTTATCAATCTCAGTTCACTCACATTGCTGCAACTCCTCCCAATGTTTGTCCCATTTCTCTGTAAGCTCTCTCTGCTTGGCCAAAACCTTCTCCAGCTTTTCTTTGATCTGAAACATTAAACCACTTTAATGTAAGGTACAGACAGCAAGCAGCTCAGGTATGACAACACAACGCCATTTAATTTTCACATAGGTGGGAAATTAACAGTTCTCACTAAATGTAAACTCTTCAAGTCTGAAATCGTACTACTCCATTTTTTTGTGAAACTGGGCAAACAGATCTGGATAATGTGATTGTAGTTTTGCTTCATCTAGCACGTACATGTGTTATTCAAGCTACAATTGGACTCAATGTTGCACTTATGCTCCACGAGACAGATGGGACACACCTGCTCCAAAATACGCAAGTGAGATGTGTAAATATTCACTTACCTATGTAAACTTGGACTGAGAGATTAAGCTCAGATCAACTATGCAAAAACCTGTGGTAGCTTGGATATATAGCTTGATTACAACTGCCCATGTCAATGTATGTTATGTATGCACAAGCTATCAATGCTAGCAGTGGGCACAATTTATTCTTAGTTCTTTTTTACCCTAAAAATAATTTCAAAAGTCTCAAAATTTGTCACCTCCTCTGATGCAGGGTTACGGGTGGCCAGTAAGGTCTTGCCCATCTCGATACACTGCAGGACGTTCTTGTTTCGGGCCTCCACCTCACTCTTGAGGCTCTGGTGATAGTTCATCATGACCTCCACGGATGACACATCCCTGCAAGCACCAGAGAGCCCATATCCCATTAAAGCTCTGAGGAAAGAGCTGACAGTGAGAGGAGAGAGTTACTTGGACCAGAAAACAAGGGCCAAGTTCTGCCCACAGAAATAAACAACAACAGAATGCCATTTTGGCATCTTTAGGAGTTTCCATAATGGTTTCTGATCATGTTCAGTATTACAGGTTCTTCATTAACACAAAACCTTTAAACATACACTGCTCAATGTTCTGAACTGATGGTCCTTACACATATAATATAGCCCCATTCCAGTGAGCTGGCTACTTAGTCTTTGAAGACAACATACAGTAGGTGTGCTCTTTTTTTGTAACTGATCTGCTGTGTTTCGAACAATAATACACCAACAAAACTACTTTATTATGATGTATAATTACACTAAGGGTTCATGCACTTACCAACATATCATTTATTTGTGCTTGTAGTAACGGAATACCTAAAGTACACTCCAGGGGCCACAGTGGCTACTTCCCAGCTGACCTGACATAGATCTTTATGCATTATAAAGTTAAAGCACCTTAATAAGTTGCTATCAGGAGAGAGTAAAACCCCAGCATGTGTCCTACCTTGGTTTCTCTCCAGTTCCTATCTGACAGATAATGCTGTCCATCCACATCAGCTGATCTCGTACCATCCCGAAGAAACGTAACTTGTCTGTCGCTGTGGTGATTTGCACTCTGCAATCCTCACAAGATATGAGCAGCTCCTTCCACGCCTGCATCACTTCCTGTTCCTGCATGGCAATGGCTACTGCTTTCTCCCCAGCATAAACTGTTCGGAGCTGGGATGCACTCTCCTGTAACTGTCTTACCTGAGAAAATAAAACAAAGGTCTAAAATTTACTTTTTGCCCCATCTGCCAAAATTTATTGGTGGATAAATTGAGAAAATTAAAGTTTCAGAATCAGTATATTCAGTATCAGCATGTGTGAACCCATGGCAATTTACCTTTGATCGTGACATTGTTACCATGTAACTGTTAAGCTACAGAAACATGTTTTAGTCTATGCCAAGATGTGGTGCATTATTTTACCTGTGCAACAAGTAGCTGAATATCATGTTCAAATGTCTGCATAAGTCTCTGAAGAGTGCTAGTATTTGATGTGCCTCTTTGACAGACTCGAACCTCTGGTAACCTACGGTGCTTATCATCAATTTGTGCTAGCACCTGAAACATGCACACACACACACACACACACACACACACACACAGTGTTTGCTCTACATGTGCAGACAAAGTATATTTTTGTAGTCTTAGCTTTTATCATGTGTCAATATAAGTAGGTTTGCACTTACTAAGGCACACAAATACAACACACAGACAACATTCTCATTAGACAACATTCCAACAAGCAAACTATATGTAGACCTCCCTTATACCTCTCGGCTGTCTGAGAAGAACTTGTGTAACTGGTGTGAGGCAGCAAGCATCTGTCCACGTGTCTCCATCAGCTCCAGCAAATCTGCCCAGGCCTCGTTCACTCCATCCTTCCATTCCGCGATGGTGGCGGCATCTGCATGGCCGTAATCTATAAGCTCATCAACCATCTGGTTGACAGCTGTCACCCTCTCCTGCCCCAGGCTCCCTGTCTCTGCTGCGAACTCTGTAAATTTCTCTTGCAGGATCTGATGAGCAGAGAATGTGTTGACATGTCAGACATGAGATTATAATCCTTAAAGAATTACATGTACACATTAAAGAATTACAATAAGCACAGCCAATTGCAATATTCCAGAGTTGTTTTGCAGAGCCAGACATTGACAATTAGCATAAAGCTCTGTCCATTATGCAGCTCATTTTGTTAAAGAACCACCTATGTACGCAGGAAAAGACTGCCTGACCAACAAATGCTTTAAACAAGATATTGTCATACATATAATTCCATATTCTGATAAATATGTATTTATAAATACAACTGCATTTCCTTATAGATTGATAGAAAGCTGATTGAACCCAGAGAGTGGCCATTTTAAGTAAGCTTTTCCCATTTTTTGTGTGATATATGTACACAATATCAGACCATCAGAGAAGGCACTTGTGGCCAGTCTGTGGGCATGCTATAAGATTAAGTCTACTGACTAAGACCAAACCTCTTGACTCATTAAGTCATTTAAAAATGCCTTTCCTCTAAATTAGTGTAACTTGAGTGTTATGGCTTAATCTCCATGTTGAAATACTACATTTGTGGTTAGCATTTGTTTATCAAGTCTACTGCCAAACTGACCGTGACATGCTCAAAGTCCTGCCCAAGTTCAGTGGAACTGGCAGTGACCTCCCTCTCTGCTATCCACTGCTCAAGTTCATCCACCTCCCTGTTGAGCTGATAGAGCCAGTACTGTTGCTCCAGACGAGATTTTCTCTCCTCCACCAGGTCCTTTAGAGACACGTACAGCCTGTCGATCTGAGACTGACGCTTACTGATCTGTTCACTGAGGCACAAACATACACAGCCACAAGCTTAGACACTGTGCAGAGGATAAACATAACTAAAGTCTGATGCTGTTTTAAAAGGTGTAGCACTGAACAGTCACTTTGGGACAGTTGTTTTAATAATGTCAGTAAATTGGTATTAAAGATCCCTTACCAGTCTGGATGTCCTAGTTCCACCAGCTGTCTACACTGCTGAGAGAGAAGTCCAATGGTCTCAGCGTAGTCCTCTATGGTTTGCTCCAATGACAACTGTTTCTTTAACAACTGCAGAGTACTGGCTTCATCCTGTAGAGAGATTCAGATATTTTTGTTTATTTTTGTGTGTTCAAGTGTATATTTGATCATTGTTTCACATAAAAAAGCTGTCTATAGATTCCCACACCCACACAAACTCCTACCTTTCCTATCTCTTCATTCATCATATGTAGTTCCTGCTCACTGAGCCAGGCCTCCACCTCTCCCACATCAAAGTAATACTGCTGCGCCTGGTACATGGCATCCAGTGTGAGCTGCCGACGCTCTGTCTCCACCCACAGTGCTTCCCACAGGTGGTGAAGCTGCTCCATGCCTGCCCTGATGCTGTCTGCCTCTGGACTGCGAATGGACGCAATCACCCCTGCTCGCTCTAGAACGTCCTCCACACGTGAACGATGACTGTGAAGCTCTCTCTGTAGACTCTGAAAAGAGATGAACATGAGAAAGTGGACAAAGACGAAAGATGTAAAGAATGCTATCTTAAAAGGTCACAGGCGTACAGGCTGGTCACTAGCATGTATTTTTCTGGATGCAGGTAGCCAGCATGAGATGCCAATGTGCTGGTGTCCCTACATGGCCCTTTATCTAGCCTAACCAGTGAGAATTTTTTAGTCAACCAGCTTTACTAGGAAGACCATTCTTTTTAACCATTCTGCTGGTCCACCAGCTAGACAAGAACCACACCAGCACTAACCAGTATAAACCTACAATTTATTTTAGTGTTATAAGCAGGGCAGTAAGATGGGTACTATCTTACTTGATTCTTTTTCATGAGTTGTTGTACAGCTTGTAAACTTGTTCCATGTTCCTGAGAAGCGGCCATTGGAAGACGCTCTTGTATCCATAACTACAGACAAACACATAATTGCTGTAGATCATTGCATTCTAACATTAAGAACATTTTTAGCATTAGTGTAAATATATACATCAAAATCATACTCTACACAAATATGAAAATTGTTATAAAGGCTTGGCCAACACATTGGAAATATGATCTAGAAATATAAATCTGATTGCAGAAGATGACACTTTTGGAATGGAAAGCTGAGAATGCAATGCATGTATGGGTTGCATTATGTGTTCATGTTCAGATATATTTTGGAATACAATGCAAGAAATTAAACCTGCGTAGCTCAAAGTGTTTGTAAGAGTTTGTAAAGACAGTTGTACATACTGTATGTTTCAGAACATATTGGTTTTATGAGGTTGTAAAACTCACAATTTCATCCTCAAGATCACGGCCTACTTGGTGCACTTCTTTAGAAGCAAGCAGGATGCGTCGTCTCTCTTTTAGAGGTTCTATCAAACGTACGATTCGTGTTTCCACACCAGCCTGTTGTTTAGACACCTTTTCCATGACCTTACCCTGATGAGGGATAGAAGCTGACTGGGCCTGTAGTTCTCCTGCCTCTTTATACCACTCCTCCACCTGACACTCCATTGTCTGCAGGAAATTAAGAGAGAAATGGTAAGAGAGAGAGCATGAGCATTGGACCATCAAAGAACAGAGATTGTCTGATGTCTGTAGAACAGGAATCATCACCAGGAGAAGAAGGGAAGAAAGTACAAATACAGTTCCACACAGTTAAAATGATGTAGGACAGATGATGGTACAAATAGTGGGAAAGGGGAGAGGAACGACACCAGAAAGACAAGAGAAGAGGGCATGTGTGTTATGACATCATTATAAGATTTTTAAACTCCAAAGGAAAACCTGGAAATTCTGTTAAAATATCTTTGTAATTAGAAGACTTAAAGTTTTTAGATTTTTCTCCATTAGGTAGGACAGCACACACATTAAAAAAGATAAAAATGATAAAGATAAAAGTAAAAATGATGTAACCTATTGGGATAAGATGTAACATAAATTGAGGCAGTGAAGTGAACTAGAGTAGATGACCAGTCAAACTCATATATCACTGGCTAATTAAAGTAATGAGGTCTTAACTTATGAACTATTGTTTTAGACACAGTCAGTAGCAGTAAATCAGTATCCCTTCTGAAACTGGAAGTAGCAATTCATGACCCTAAACTACAGTTAGGTAACATCACACTCATACTCAGAAAATATATGCATTGCATCACCATTAGGTTAAGCTAAATTGCTCCCGTTTTATGAAACATTCAGAATCTGAATACCTTATGATATTAAATGGAGACACAATGCACCCCAAAACAAACAAAATAGTAATACCTCTGTTTTTTCACCTTAAATATCCCTTCTATCACAATTTTAATAACGTTACTGAAAGCTAAATGTTTCTGTAGTGACAGTGTGAAATATGCTGATGTATAAAGTAGAAAACAATAATATAACACCCACACGCACACACAGGCACTTCCAAAGAGTTGGTTAAAGCGCAGTGACCTCAACCTATAATGAACATACAATATATAATCTGTTGGAAAATGGTATTCTGTGATATATTCTGTGATATATTCTTGATATATGCTTATAAGGATTGTTATAATTATAACCAGAAAGAAACAGTGAATAAGGAAAATAAGGTAAATAAGGAAAAAGGCAAATGAAGATGTTACAATACCCCTGATGGTGAAGTGGGTGGAGTGACGTGGGGACAGAGCTTAAACTGAACTCAGATCAGCTGAGAGCCATGGCATGCTGTCAGAGAGGAGAGCCACACAAGTGACATAATTCACACTCATGATGGACAGTGATGAGGCTCATATTACCAGTAAATGCAGCAGCAGAAGAAAACAAAACAAAAGTCTTTAGCACAGGCATCAAAAGGAAATAAAGAGCAAATTAAATACATGTTGGAAGTCAGTAATCTTAAATCTTAAAAATAAAAGTAAGATCTGAATGAAATGTATGTCAGATGAGTATTTTAATGGACAAACAAAATGTAAAAACAGGAGGGCGAACCGAGTTCTTACATTCAACAGAAACGCGAATCTCAAATACGATAAAGTACAGTACAGTAGTCTTCGTGGTTACTAGTAATTTCATTATATCTGGGAGGAATTCTAAATTTTTTGTGACTACTGATATCAATTACTACTACACTGGTGTGTTCACTACGTGCTGAGTACCGGAGTAGCTGTAATAACTGAACTGTGGAATTGTGTGCTTCACATCTATTTGCTGAATGGTAATGTCATACTGAAGATATTTTGCAAAATCTATGTAAATAAACTGGACCTTTCAGATCTACGTTGTTGTTCTGATGGCCCATTTTAAAATCCTTGTTTTGACTTGTTTTTACATGTTTACACAAAATCTTGTTTTTACATGTTTACACAAATGCAGTGTAAATGCGTTTCTGTCTACCCTTAAATGTGTTTTGAATGACTGCACCAAAACATATTTTGGACCCTGTTTGCAATCACCAATACCAATATTACTGCCAGGCCCAAAAGCTGTAGATATGCAGGAAAGAGTAAAGACCTGTAGTTTCTTAAGCTGCTTGTTGACAGTGGTCAGATCCTGGCCGTAGTCCACATGTACCAGCTGTCCCTCAAGCTGTTCTAGTCGTTGATCCAGGTTGGAGTAACTCTGAATGAGCAGGTCGGCCCGGTTGGCCTCAAACAGCTGTCTGGCTTTTGCTTGGGTGGTACTCTCTAGATCTTGCCAGCACTCACGGATCTCCTCCAGTTTCTTCTTGACCAGTGCGCTCAGCTCTGGCTTCTCCTGCATTAGCCGCTGACCCTCCTGAGAACATGATCAAGAAAAAGAGACAGGGTGATCAGTTACTGTGAGATCAGCGAGAGGAACAGAAAGAAAAGAAGTGGGATTTATCTTTTTACAGACAGACTGAGAAGGTGGTTAATCTAATGGAGCAAACTGTACTAACAAGACATGTTAGATTTGCAAACAAATCATTCCTGAGACAGAACTGAGCGAACCACAATGTGACAGGCAATATTTGACACTTTGTTTGCCCCATTTGTGATTTACAGCATTAGTTGATGATCATGGCCAAATAACAAAGTGTTAATGCCTTTTTTGTATCAATTCCAAAGTCTATTGTCAGTCTTGACAAGGATAAGTATTTTATTCTGGAAAGAATATTGTTTCCAACGTCATGGCCTCAATCCTGCTTTTAACAGTAAAAGCATATGTGTGAAAATGCATTGACAAGGGCTTAATCTGACAGTTCCCTGAATAACTAGTCATTATCACATCTGCGTGATCACAGCGCGATTTAGCTCTTTGCTAAGGACTGTGATTCACATGACACGTCTGGATTCCAGCCTACCTAAAGTAAAACTGCACCTGCGTCACCTCTCAGATCAACTCTGGACAGAGACACACACACAGGAACATTATAAAACTGCTGAAGTCTTTGTGCCTAAAAATGATGCTTTGAAAATTATAACCATACAAACACTTTTGTCATTTTTAAAAAGGTACACTATTCATTAGTGGTACTTGCTACTTGCTAAGGAGGGTACCAGTACTATTGTTCACACTGAAGTTTGTGGAATTTAAAAACATCTGACCCAAGGTATTAAATGCTAGTGCTCAACTCGCTTTACCCTGATTGTGCTATATGCATGAATGATGTCTCTATGGCTGCTTATTCAAGACAGGTGTGCTGTTCCTTTTTCAAGTACTGGGCCTTATACTTTTCACCTGGCGGATTCCAAAACAAGTGAAAAATCACACTTCTAAGACATTGAGGAAGGAACCCTAAAGACACTATACTGCATGTACAGATCATAATATACAAGACTTAGGGGTTGGGATATTTTGACTTGAGCTATTAAGCAACGTCCTAGCATCTACAGTAGTAGCATCGTCCTAGCATCTACAGTAGTAGCATCGTCCTAGCATCTACAGTAGTAGCATCGTCCTAGCATCTACAGTAGTAGCAGTAGCATCTACCCAGAGCACCCCATGACAACAACAAACTACTGATTAGAAAGCTACATACTAGCAACCTTAGCAGCAGCAACAACTAATATCCTAGTATTGCGATGAGAACTTTTGCAGGGGTTAGCAGGACTCTTTCTATAGAACATGTACAAATCTGTATCTCTCATTGTTCTCCGTCCACATGCATACACAAGCCAACATTCAGTCAATGACCTAATAGGTTAAAGTTTATGAAAAGACAAAGATGGATATGTGTAGTGATAATAAAGCTAAATTCAATAAATCGTGCTTTGCCAAATTAGTGTATTAATAGTGTATAAAAAGACAATATCTTCAGTTCCTTTATTCCTTCATTCCTTCAGAGGGGGTTCTTTACAGATTTAACCCTAGCTTAAGGTCACTTTTAATCTTGGGTTAAGCAATGTTTTTACACTTATAATTTAAAAATGCAAATGCTTAAATTCTGAACTGCAGTGCCAATAGTATACAGTGTAAAACATACAGTGCTAAAATATTACAGATGACCAAGACATATTTTTGACAGATTTTAAGAATTAGCTGTACGGTGAAAGAGAAACCCCATCTCTTGTAGGACAGCCACCACTTTACCATCCATAAGAAGCACAATGGAGGAAAAAGCTGTATTTTTGGTTTCTACAGTGGGAGGAGAAACCTCCATAGATCCACCATATTTTTTGTTTTTTTTTTAGATGGCAAAGCAGCACTGCTCATATAAGCCTGAGGGAAAAGGGCTGTGGTGGTTTTATACAGAAGCAGGCTGCAGTAGTACTGCGTTCCATGGTAGAACTAGGTTAAACACAGTGCTGGGAGGAGCTTTATGTAACATCTCTCTCTTGATTAAGGGCTCTGTTATTCTCTTTGGCTGTACTGTGGAGACAGTAATTCAGTGAAGAGTGTACACTTGAGATAAAGGGGGGTGCGATAGAGGTGGGTGGCAGAGGATGCATAAGACTGAGTGTGTATGAGTCACAATACAAGACTCTTCAAGTTTCATGAAAGTTATATGGTCACTGTGAATTCACATGTGCTTTTAAGATGGCACAACCTGAAATCAGATTATTGAAATCTTGGTAATCAATATGCAGAACACTAACAATCATGTGGTGGTACTACCTATGAGGTAGTGAGGTACCGTATTGCTCTGGAAATTTGTTATCCTAGGTACAGCTGTTTGTCTGACTTTCAGGGGAGCATACCAAAACAAATTTACCCCCAGGAAGCAGTTTTGGCAGAAAGCAGGAGATATTATGCTCATTTTAAAACATCATACAATAATTTTAATATTAGAAAATGACTTGTTTAGTAAGGAATAATATTCCCTGTATATTTTAAGATAAATGAGTCTAATGTACTATGAAAACATGCTGTAACTTTTGTAACTTTACACCACTTGTGGCATCATTTTGTGAATGAGTTAAGTATTGCAGGCGTTGAAAATGCTCATTTCACATTCAGAGGCATTTCTTAAAAGTACAGCAGCTAACAAATGGCCTGTTTATTTGGTAAATGTATGATATGATAGCTTTAAAAAGTAAAAGAATCATTCTTATTGAAAATGGAAGTCAAAGGATTTTTTGGAAGTCAAAGGACTGCATAAAGATATGCATTACATATTACATATTATAAAAGGCTAAGGCTAAAACGTGACAACCCCATAAGTCACATGCATGTTAGGAAATGTCAGGAAAACACATGAAAGAATGAAACTATGAAGGAGGGGGACATAAAGATAGAGAACTGAGAGAGCAAATGAGCAAGAGAAAGAAAAATCATTTATCAGATTAAAATTACACAAGGTCCTGGTAACTGTGTGTTGTTAATTGGTTTACTATATGAATCCCAACTAAATAATATGACTGATCGATAATCTGCCATGATTAAAATGTTTCAAGTAAAGAAAAATTTTATATTTCATAACATAGCAAAAATTACATACACATAAGATATTTCATTAAAAAAAGACCTAATGAAATTTGAATGTAAAAATTTTTTATCCATTTTTTATCAAAGTTACAGAATAATCAACATGCATATTGCAGTATACATGCTTTTGAATGATCAATTATTTTATATTATATAAAATCTATATATACACACACACACACACACA
>JAZGTK010009196.1:0-17487 GCA_036877625.1 Ambastaia sidthimunki | reverse complement strand
TCTCCACTCTGCCATTGTTAAGCTTTTAAAACATTAAGATCTTATACATTCTATCTGACCAATAATGTGTTTATAAACTTCATTATAGCACTGTTTAATAAACAAAAATTAATCAGGCTTAACTTATAAAGAGTTTGTGTCTTGTAACAACAATAACACATCATTGGTTAAACAGAAATGAAATGTTCATGATATTTCAATTAGCTATAGCTAACAATGCCACTTAATAGAGTTTTTATTATAAAAGCAAGTTCTGAATGTATCTGCAGCTGCACACTAGAGGAACGCTGGTGACGGACGCATGCAGCGACTTGACTGTAATCTGGGGCTTTTGGTCACAGCCTTGAAGCATGAAGGGCTTTCAGACTTTTGTCTGGAGTGTGTACTGGGCTTAACACCATATTCATTCTTTTAAACCGGGACACAACACAAGTAAACGTGACCCTCTGCTGGGCTAGAGGAGATCTAGAGGTGAAATGTTCAGGGTGGATTGTGTTTGGAGACACTTCATTTCAAAAATGAAATGCTGAACAGCAGTTTAAGATGAAAGATTTACTCTGACAGATATTGAACACCACACTGCACTGTGAGCTGAGCCAGCAGTACAGGACAAACCACTTCTGTTAAGAGGTCTAAAATTAAATGAGGTTACTGTGCTGTGTTCATCCAGCTAATGGAATGAGCTCTGGATGGGATTTTCAGACCTCCACATAAAGAACCTTTCAATGTCAAAGAAGACAAGCAAAGACACAGGCTGATGTGTGATCATTACACAGACTTCGGTCCATTCATAGTTTCAACCCGAATCAAATGTAAGTGATGTGAGTGAAGAGTGATGTAACAGTTGTAATTCTGAGCACCTGCAGACAGGTGTTCTCATGCTCCGAGATCTGTGTATTCTGGTCTTCAGCATCCGGCCTGCCTCCGATTCTCCAGAGCGTAAGCCTCAAATTCCTCATATCTTGGAATGCCGGAGTGTTTTTTTCAGAGGTGAATTCTCAAGCTCAGCCCTGGAGACCCTTCATAATGCTGTCAAAACAACCTCCCTGAGATAAAGCTCCACTCCTGTGGTCTTGCTCAACCTGAAGCTTTAGAAAGTGTGAGGAACACAGTCAGATGGATTCCTGCAGCTACAGACAGACAGACATGAACAAGATTTGTTGACAGTAAAGCTATCCAGAAAATCTACTTTTATTTCTCAAAGACAATTCAAAATTTAGAAGTGTCATTTCTGTGGAACAAAATCAAACAGCAATTTGTTTATCTGAATGGGTTGGTTATAACAACATTGGCTCAACCAATAGTGTAAGTTGGGCAGATGGGGTTTATTTGTCATTATTTTGGCTGTTTTTTTTGGTGTCACTAGTGGTACAACTGACACATTTTTCTTTAATCCAGTAACGTGTCAATCTTGAGCTGACCTGATCATGTTTACTCTCTGAGTGAGTGCTGATGACTCGTCATTGTGTTGGAGCTCCTTCACTGTGACATGTCAAAAGAACTATCAGTGTTGAAACATGAACAGGCTTTAGCCCTGTCAGGAACTTGCTCAAGCTAATATTAAACCTTGAGTGAACTTCTCAAGTCGGTTTACAAGCTTCAGATACTTTGAAGAGGTTTGGAGCTCGTGTACGGGGCCACATAAAGCTTGTAAAACAGTTTCACACAATTTAACCTCACTGGCAACCAATACAACTAAGCCTTGAAAACTTCGTCACTTTCCAAACTCACATTTCAACTCTAAATAGCAAACAAACTATTTACGTGTGGAGGATTCTCATTGAGTCAGGGTACATGGTTTGGTTTCCACTTCCCCACCTTTTCTTAATCCAAATGTCATTTATTCCATGTGTGCCGTCAATTTACAAAAATCTTGACTTGGACAAAACAGCCCCAATAAAGAGGGCGGCGTTAACACTGCAGAATGTTCCATTCAGAATGAAAACATTCAGCTGTTTGTTTGAATCCGCACCAGTAACAAGTTAATAGACTTTAATAGGTCTTTAAGCACCAGTGGATGATGTCTAAAGACTGACCTCAACCTGCATTAAACAGATGCTGATGCAGCTATACCTACCATCAATGTTTTACATGAAGCTGGGGACACTGCTAGAGATCCAGACAGACTGCAGCGTCCCACCAGCAGAGCTCAGACTCACGTCAGCGGAACAGGTCTGTGATGTCACTCCAGGCAGCAGCTGCTGGATTCTCCTACAGATGGCCATTGAGTCTGTGTTGCCCAACAGCGCTGTTCTGGAATCAGTTTCTTAAGCTAAACAGAGGAAAGGACAGATAAGGGTAAACTGGTCTGATCAGTATCATTGGAAAGGTCTGTGCATCTGTTATAGGTGACACAAACCATTACAAAGTCATATTTGATGTATTTATTTATTTCGGGACACAGCTGTGAGACTGGTTTTATTTGCCGTGTCTGGCATGTTTTCAGCAGATATCATGTCAGTTTCTGTATGTTAGGTGCTCTGTGACAGCAGACAGCTGTGCACTGTTTCATTTACTAACAGCTGAGAACTTTTAGCCTCTGAGAATCATGTGACATGATGACAGTTGAGGGGTCCAGGAGGTCTCACTGCAGCTCAGAAGAAAACTGTTCAAATCTGACGTCAGCTTTACAAAGAGGCCTCGTCTTTAACTCCTTATGCTCTCACTGTGATAAAAGAAAAATAATGAAGACTGGTTTAAAGAGATCTGAGTCAAAGGTGAAGCTGAGCTGTCAGGAAGTGATCTTGAGATTTAAGGGCTGTAAAATCAGTGAAGTATCAGTAATGGCTCTAGAAGCACCTACCCAAAAACATACTAAAAGTAAACATTTCATACATTGTTCATGGTAAAAAGTAAACCAAAAGTTCTTTCTTTTTGTACTGAGCAAAATTACTAAAATTATATTTTGTTTAATTTAATTTAATTAGTTAATTAATTTTTTGTATGCTGCAAAGCAGTTTTTAAAACAGTTACAGACAATACACTTTATAACAACCAACTGAGACATAGTAACAGTGTAGAAATAATGAACAAAGGATTTAAAACAGGAAAATTATAAAATACGTAGAATACATGGTATTATTTAAATAAAACACATTTAGTATCAAAACATGCATTAATGAAACACGCTAAGATTCTTTGACAGAATCTTTGTTAAAGGAAACAGAGGCACTTTTCCCTGCAGGAAAATGTCAACAGAGACCCTTAAACTGACCCTCAGACATCAATCTCTGATGTGTCAGAACACAGAATCACAGTTGTTTGGAGTGAAGTAACATATTTATCCTCCTGCGGTCTCAGTCTGTGTCCCAGCAGCACATTTCAAAGACTGGAAGGCGGATGATGAACTCAGTATTTATGTTGTATATCTGCATGTGTACATCTCAGTAATGGACGTATGTTTAGATCGTGTGGAGCCAAACTCTTTCTTTGCCGTAGGTTCTGGCACGCGTCACCTGTGGGAGTCAAATGATGTTCAGGGTTTAGTGTCTGCTTACACAGTAAAATCACAAGCCTGAATCTGTGTCTCTTGTGTCCTGAAAGACCAACAAGTCAAAGAAGTTGATGTTTCTCTGTTGTGTTTGTTATGTGCATCTTGATCACAGTGAAGTTTGCTTAGTTCAACTGCTGCAGTGTTAAACTATAACTGTAACTCATCACACCTCAAACACATGGCTGGCTAAGAGAGCTCTGCTTCTACTTTCAGTAACTGCGTTTGTAATATTCATCTGGTGGATGATAAAATTGTCTAACATTGAAAGGAATCTAGCAGGACTGCAATATATTTCAAAACTTCAGAAATGTGCAGATCACATATGGTTTGCTGAATGTTTTTTGTGCGCTCTGACGTGCTGAAGAGCATCATTAAATTGTGACGCTCTTATAGCAGACGAGTCAGCGTGAGACACCCACAGCTACATCAGATTTCTCTTTATGTACCGTAACAGTAAAACATGACTGTTCACTTTCAGAAGTTATTGAGATCTTACATATCATTTTCATGCTGCAGTTTTCTTCAATATTGTGCAGCCCTAGTAGTTACTGTCAAACATCACGTGACTTTTATTCATACTGCATTTCAGGAAGCAAACACACACTAGCAACTGTATAGCAACTCTCTAGAAAGGTAATAGTACCACAGCATCAGTATGGAGGCAGTGAGTTGGAGGGATCACTCATGTATAGCTGTACTCAGACTGACTCCTGCACACTTGCTACATCAGCATTGACACCACAGACCTGCTGACGGTCCTGGTCAGAGACAGTGCAGAGGTTTGCTGAATTAGCAGACGCTTCCCTCAGGAAATGAGGCACTTTGGTGGAGATCTGATATGTCTAAAGCAGAATCAAACCACATACTTAAGCAGTGAATGGACTGACAGCCCAGCCCAACTAATATCTTTAATGAGTCTCAGTGCTGTTGTGAAAGCACACAGCCAGCCGGGTCTTGGCAGCTGGTTAAAAGCAGGATTACTCAACTAATCCCTGCAGAAGTGCCGAGCCCTCAAAAATGAAAAATACTTGATAATTGCTTAAATTAAAATAAAGTACACATTTAAAAACAGCATTTGTATCTAATTAGATTTGTAATGTAAAACTATGATAATGTTGCAGTGAAGAACTGAGGATGCGAGCGTCACGGCATGCGAGCGTCACGGCTGCTAAACTGTAACAACACACTGTCACACTGCACATCCCCACACTGCACATCCCCACACTGCACATGCCCACACTGCACATCCCCACACTGCACATCCCCACACTGCACATCTCCTGCAAAAACTGTTATCATGACTGATCAATTACTGACTGTATAACAAACATCATATTACATTCCACATAATCATTTAATACAGTGAATGTTTTTAAATGTAGCTCTAACACACTGCTGTCTGTGTGTGTGTGTGTGCTTAACTCACTGTGCCTTCAACAGACGCTGTGTCAGTATCAGCTGAAGTATCTGTGTTAAACTCTCTTCCTGTATAAATTGTAACAAAATAAAAACACATGCTTTATGAGTGAAAGCAACGCAAATAACTCTGGATACACATTCTGCAATCAAAACTTTTTACACTGTAAAAGCATCAGAAACAAATGGCTCAAAACAGGTTTACACATTTAGCTGTAAAATGAAGTGCATTTGTGTTAAACAAACTGAACAATTGAGTTTAAGAGTCAAACAGGTGGAGTCTAATGCCTAATTCACCATGCCAAGACAATTATGAGTGTTGTAAACATTTACAGCCTTCTGAGACTTAATCTGCTCACTTCTGCACTGTTGACTTTATATTGTAAAGAAAAGCAAATTCAACATCCATTGTGAGTGTGAACACTGAAGGGCTCTTCAGCAGACAGCTCACATGAGAATTCAGTTCAGAATTCAGGTGGTTTTAATTTTCACTCTCATCTGGAGAATATGTGCTCCTGCTTCAACACACTCTCTCTCTTTCACTCTCTCTCTCGCTGGTCTCTCTCTCTCTCGCTGGTCTCTCTCTCTCGCTGGTCTCTCGCTGGTCTCTCGCTGGTCTCTCTCTCTCGCTGGTCTCTCGCTGGTCTCTCTCTCTCGCTGGTCTCTCGCTGGTCTCTCGCTGGTCTCTCGCTGGTCTCTCGCTGGTCTCTCGCTGGTCTCTCGCTGGTCTGCTTGAGGATCAGGACAGTTTGCATTTGATGAATCTGGCTTGTAAAATGCTGTTGATCTGTTATGTTGCTGATAGTTTGGGACGGGTGTCAACATGATCAACAGACTCATCACAGGTTTGACTCGCTCTTTCCTCTCAAACGGACAGAACACACGAGCTCTACAGAAAAAACACAATCATTAAGTCAAATGCTTGGCTGTGATATGAGTTTTTATGCTGACTCGCCAATGATGTGACTCAGCGATTCATGAGGAGTGTGTTATGGAGATGAGGGGGGTGAAGGGTCTATGTGGGGGTCAAGAAGTCCATGTGGGGGCTTTTCTGCACATTTCTCTGTGGGTTTTTGTTCTTAGGTGGCAGCAGGTCTTCTGAGTGATGCTCTGCGGACCACCAACACAATGTTTAGGCTTGGAAAGAGTTTTTGGAAAGAGACACTTTCTCTGAAGAAAACAAATTGAGCATTAGACCAGAAACACACAAACATATGAAACACAACTCTGCACTGAATGTCATGAGTGTGTTGTGTGGGGACTTTATGAGCCGAGTTTTATTTGTGCCAGCAAAGGAAAACAAATAGCCTTTACACACATTTATTCTCATTGTCACCGACACTGTCACACAGAGAGCAGAAAACCTCACACGGCTTCACTCCAGAATCCTGCTCTCTGTGAAGAACTGCCCATTTGCCCCTGCAGAGCTCTCGGCCACCTGAGCAGGCGTGACATCTGCTCTGAATTATTGTGCTGGATTGCCGGTCTCAACGTGGCTCACATTAGCAAATGCCACGCCGCTGTCCGCTCGGAAATTGATTCAGATTCAGCACACGATGATCCAATTACCCACAATTCTTTAGTTACAAAGTCCTGGACAATGATGTCCCACACTTTCCCCCGTCTCACACACACAAACACACACATACACACACGCACATTTGAACGGCTTTCATCACTTTCCATAAACACAATGACTAAAATACTGTACAAATTGTACTTCTTCCCCTAACCCTACCACTAAATCTACCGTAAATCTATCCTGTCAAATAAGCATCATTTGGTTGGTTTAATAATCAACTTCTGCTGGCTGGTCAATGTAGGTGTGTGACTTTTAACATTCTTGTGGGGACTTTTTTTTAACAGGAGTTTGTTTGTATACCAGCTATACTTAAATAAATCTTAAAAACTGCATTTACATTGCATTCAATGTTTTAAATAAATCCTATTGTACAATACTGTACAAAGACCTCCGAATTTAATCAAATGGCCTGTGCACAGTTTAATATTAACTTTAAGAGCGTTTCCAATCTTAATAAAATCTGATGCAATTTGTGTAAATTGCCTGTTCAAATGGGGTGTGTGACGCTGGGAATTCTGTGTGCCCTTCAGATTTCCCAAATGATCCCTAATCTGGCTTTATCAGGCAGGTTTAATGAAGGGCTCAGTGCTGTATCCGGACCCTCGGGCAGCAAAGAGACCCTCTTCCCTCAGATAGCAGAGCTGTAATGGTTAAAGTTGATGTTATCTGCAGACATCCACAGGAAGACACACACACAGAGTTCTAATGTCCTTCCTCATATATGTGGCATCACTTCCTGTTTTCTTTTTAAACATTTAAAGACATCTGTCTTTTATTTGTCAATGAGAGAATCTATTGGTAGTTTGACTTCCTGAAGTGTATAAACACACCTTTGTTTGATCGCCCAACACCTTCAGGACCCTAACCTGCATAAAAACACACCTGCTTTAAAGACCTAAATTACCTCTAGCGCCCCCTGCAGTACTGAAGCTCATAAGCACACTGGCATCTCCGCTGCATCATTGCATGAAGAGCTGCATTACTGCAGAGATGTTTCAGCAGTATCGGTGAGGAGAGAACCCGTCACAGAGGGTCATCGCATGCACTCAGAATGCTGATCACATCCTCATTCATCTCCCTCGGCCCCCCCCCGCCTCTCACCTCATTCACTTCATATTTCTGTGCTGTTCCATTGACTTTCTCTTCCTTTCAGAGCGTCTTTAATCCCGAGTCCAGCCTGGCCCTCCACAGAGCCGTCTTTATAGGGAGCTTACTGCGCGTCCACTGGCTGGTTTATCTCCGGCCTCAGAGACTCTCTTCAGACAGAGATCTTAATGACCTGGGGAAACTCACATGCTCAGCTTCCCAGGACTGAAACAGCCCGATGTCGTCAGGAAGGAAAGACAGGCAGAAGAGAATTATAAAGATAGGGCTTGACAATCTTGCTTTGTGAAAGTGTGTGTGCGCTTAAAGAGCCAAATTCAGTCATCGTTTGCCCACCCTTCCAAACTCACAGGATGTCTCCTGAGAAACTCCTCACAACAGAACAAAGCACACTTTCAGATCTCTATAGAAGCACTTCACACAGTTTATGACAGACGTGGTCAGTGTGAGATTTCACTGAGACCTGTATGAAGAGTCTTGAACACAAGATTTTGTGTTCAAAGACAAAAGAAACATTTTAAAAGGTTTTAAACATGAGGGTGAGAAGCTGGTCCCTGATTACTAGATCTTCATTTGTGTTAAATGACAGTGAGAGGGAAAATGTGAAAACACAAACCCTGCTTAACACAATGAGCAGATAAACCTGCTGTCACACAGCTTGACAGGGATAAATATTTGTTAAGCTGTTTGTGTCTCTGCAGTGTCTCCTAATACTGAGACAAAAGCCGGAAGCATTTAAACCTCCACATCCACATTTCTGCTGAAGGTTTGAGCTCCTCCCATCACAAACACAAACTGCTACTTCATTTGATGCTGATAAACAGAAAGAGGCACTGGTCACACTAGAGCTCTGTGGGGTTTGTTTACTGTTGCTGTGTGGTTACTAAGGTCTTCTAAGTGCTTGCTGAACTGCTCTGGATTCCTCTGTGCAGATGACAGCAACAGGAACTCCAATTAGCCCTTAACACTTGGTGCCAGTCTACTGATGAACAGATTAAGACCTTCAGTAGTTCAGATAGCTGTGCTTATCTGCATCAGCAGCTTCATTTAGCACAGCGCTTAACAAACAAGGAATTAGCCTCTGACACCTGTGGATTACTGCTCTGACTTCTTCAGGAGTTACCAGAAACAAAAGCTATTCATTCATTCAGCTTTGTCTACAGAAAAGACAGTTTGTGGTGACACGGCCAAAAGGCTTAAACTGCCCAAAAATCTACACAAAAGCTTCAGCACAAACACTTCTAGTCACATCTGCACAGATATCGTGTGTGTGAAAGCAGAGCTCCTGAACAGTGCGACGTTTAAACAGACGTACTGCAGCACATCACTGCAAACAATGAGTCACACACAACCGCTGACTGATGCACAGACAACACAAAGAAGCAAAGACAACTGCACAGATAATATATCACACTGTTCTGATGCACAAACTATTCTGTGGAGTTTTCATATTAAACTTCCAGTGTGTCCAGGACATCCCCAGCATCCAGATCAATATATAAAATAATAGAGGCCAAGCAGCCCCATACATAACACATTGATTTGACGATTAATGTTTTAAAATGCTGCCTATAGAGGCAGTTCGTTAGGTGTGTGTGTGTGTGTGTGTGTTGGAGGCTGGGCATGCAGTCGTGTCTTGAGGTCAGTGTGTCATTTCTATTTGTGATCTAATAGGTGTCATTACCACATGACCTGACAACCTCTCTAAACCTCACGAGTTGAGGTCAGAGGTCACTGCTTCACTTTGTAGTGTGAGTGTTAAACTGGAAGAGGCACAGAACAGAGATCAGTATATCTAATCTCGTATTTACCCTCTCCGTCATATATACACTTATACACACACTACTTATAAAATATACTTTGTACCTACAAAAAAGCACTTAGGTAGCACCAAGCAGCAGCTTTAGACTAATGTGACACTTTATCTTCAATATTATATATGGTACAAACTGACTGTCATTTTCATAAACCACAGTATTTACATGGTACTTGAAGATACAGCACTAAATCAAAAAGTGGTACCGCTACAGTACCATGTCCAAAAACATAGTATTACTATAATAAAACAAACCTGACAATATCTGAGCTGATCTAACAAAGATCTAAACCTTTGAAGTCCATGTCAATCAACAAACTTCAGAAAAGCCCAGCAAATAGTTTTCCACTGAGTCTAATGGCTTGTGTGAGGTCAGCAGTGGAGGCCTCAGGTGTGTTTTCTGTTTATCTGTCACATCACAAATAAAGGGCAGCAGTGAGTGTGTGATAGCATCTACACAGCCTGCAGTAAAACAATGAGAACCTGCAGCCTCTGTCTGGAGACTCCTGTGATCTGATAAAACACAAGCCGTCTTCCTCATGTCATCTGTGTCAGACTTCTGATCCATCAGCCAGAAGATCACCACACACTTCCTCTTTAAAAGCTTTGAGTCTCATGGACACCGTTACTGTACATGAACACACTCACAAAAGTCCATCATGAACATATATCCACGCACATCTATGACATCACAACCATTTCTGTATTTTACCAACTTTGAGTGTCACCATGATAAACTTTAACTTCACTACACTTGACAGTGTTCTATGTGAAAGCTTTGAGATGACTAAAAGTATGTTTAAACGATGAGCCTGAATGGTGTGAAAGTTCAAGCCCAGCATCTCATCGGTCGTGAGAAGATCGCTGTGCTGGGTAATTGAAGAGTACTGCTGAAGAACATCACCACAGCAGGAAACAGCCTTGAAACTGGAAGGGAAGATTACAGGGAAGATTCGGGATGAAAAGAAAATGTTCTGATAGCTCTGAACACATTTCACATACAACAACTGTTGAGCTGCGTTACTGAAAGCACAGCAGTTGTACAGAGGTTTATGTAAATCTCACTGCAGATATGTGGGAGTTGTTTAATCCGTTCAAAGGGCCGGTGTGTGAATTATTAAACATTGACAATCGTTCCCTTAAGCAGTAATACAGACTGCTGGATTTTACTGTGTGTGTTTACTGCAGCTAATGACTTTCTTCCACAGCTGGACGTCTGCTCACCTCACTGCCCATAGCCGTCCGCTTTTCCACTCCACCTCCTCAGACAGAATCCTGGCATTCCATTCAGGATACAGATTGACTCACTCATCGGGTCTTTCTCCAGACAGGCAGAATTTTGCCCTTCCAAACAGAATGACTGGAGTCTGGATTATCAGGCTTCAATGGTTTACAGGTCACTGTCATTAGCATACAGCCTGCCACACACGCTGGCCTTGTGTTCCTTCTACAATCTAATTCACTGCTCAGACACATACACACATTTCTTCTGCATACTGACACAAGCTAGCTGAAAGCACAGAAAGCTGCTTCACACAGACCGCTGCGGGTGTGACTGTAACACCTCATACAGTTCAGATGTGGCTTTAACTGAACTTCAGAATCACATTCACCTCACAGGCTGAACAGCACAGGCCCACACTGGTTGACAGGAAACAAACAGAGCTCGGCTTGTGTTATTGTTTCACAAATGTACATCACTGATTCTCCCGGCTTCCCTTTGTACTGTAACCTAAAGACTCTTTGAAGTGTCTGTGAATGAGATCAGCCCAGTGGCTGCTGGCTGTTGATTTAGCTGCAGAGGAGCCGAGACCGTGTGTCTTTTCAAACTGAACTCTTGTTGTCAGTGTGTAAAGACGGCAGTTTGTGTTTGTACATCCTACAGAAGAGCCAAAACTTGCACAGATTATTCTGGACCATGAATAACTAGTTCACACTGTTTGGTTCTATTGCAATTCTAGTTGAATGTCTGAACAGGCAAATGGAGCTACAATGTAAACACGACCCTTGAAAGAGATCCTGTAACACAGCAAAGAAAGTGTTCGCAAACAAACCATTTAAAGACTCAATGTCTTCATTCTTCCATTCAGTTCTATAAGGTCTTTCTTATAAATGAAATACACTTGACTGTAGAATTACCGAAAACACAATTAATTATCTCCGAAAAACACTCTGTTTGTACAGTGATGCTGTGCACACACACATATCCCACAATGCACTTCAGCAGCATAATGAGAGAACAGGCTCAATACATCACAGTGGATCAAGACTGAATGTGCAGGATTCAGAAGCAACTAGAAAATGAAGCGTACGTAAAACATCTACACAAGGACTGAGAATCAATGAACATTGGGAGAAACAGAATTTGATATAGAACTATATTAATGACAGTATTCACACAGTCTTAGCCATGATGAACTGAATCCAGATATGTTCTGGAGTTACAGGAAAGATCTCAGAGAATTAGCTCAGAGAACTACAGCTTCTTCACTGCTGAGATCAATACTGACACGGTTTCCTGTGAGGCTGTGAGTGAAACAGCTGTGCCTATCAAAATCATCATTTTACACATCACACACTGTAAACTGACCACAGATACAAACGGAAGCGAAACAATGATTGGCCAGCACTGTAGGGAGTAATTTTACTCTGATCTGAGGTCACAGGTTCAGCCAGACTCCCTCTGATTCCCACACATTCACAGTTAAGCCCAGATCGGCTTTGCTGGTTAGACACTGGAGCTGCCGGGAAGCTGGTTCTGTTGGAGCTATTGCTGAGAAACTGCCCTTTACTCCTGGTCTGAGGTCAGTCTACAAAGACCTTTCTTATAGGTGAAGGTATACATGTAGCAGGGCTGAGCGCCGCCCACTAATAAGATCTTAACATGTTTTGACAGAGACCTTCTCATTATTACACTGCTCCTATCAAATGAACCCTCTGAGGGACTGTGAAATGTCACAGTTCAGAGCAATGGGAAATGTATGGCATCAATGTACACTTAATCTGAACAGTGTCACAAACAACCGTTGTGTGTTAAAGTCACTGGCAAAGAGCCTTAAACTAGACATACGTGCACAGAATCTGAGCTCCAGATGAGTTTGATTTAAACAGTATATAAGAGGCTTGTAAAGGAGGCGGGACCTAAAGTTTTGACCCATGCACAATTTTAATAATGGCCACAAATTCTGCACTAATAATGTGCAAACATTTATGAACTTGTAAATTAATCCACAAATCAATGTGTACAGAAAGCACATTCTAAAAAACGTATGAACTTATGAATGAAAATAACATCTCATGTACAATGAAGATGTAGTTTTAAGAATGCTCGCTCATAACTGTAACAAATTTAACAAGACGAATAAAGACACGCTTATGCAGTTCATGCACTTACAGTAAGACACTGTGTAGCACCATCAAGAAAACCCACCATTCACATTTTCAATAGAAATCTGAACCTATCTGCTGCCCCCTATGTGCTGGAGTGGAAACTACTGTATGAAATGATAATATTATTAATAGTTGTACATACACACACGCACACACACATATATCACATGCACAGGTATAAAATGCCGTCTCATGCTTGCTGTTTTTTTTACTATAATGATCTAAACACTCTCAAAGAGACAGACGACTCTAATGAAATCCATCCCAGGTGCTCCACTTCACATTAAAGACAGGAAATGACATAACAGATGCACCTGGGGTCCCGTCTGAAGGCAGCTCCCATCAGCAGGATTTCTTTTACACTGCTTACATGATTAATGAAGTTAGTTTTCCGTGCAGATGCGACCATGTAATTATTTGTTTAAGATATACAGGGAAAGCATTAAAAGCACACAATGACAGATGTGTATGAAACATCCTCTAATGGGCCAGACCAGGTGTCCTGAGTAAATGGGGCCAAAGTGAACATTTTGTGATGCTTGTGTGCTCTTTATTAACTTCATTATCGCACATGCATCATTTTTATTGGGCTTTGCTGCAATGAAACTGGTATATTTCTGGCATCCACTTAAATATTGTCTTGGTTTATTTCAAAATTCTTAACCTTAATTTCCAGGTTTAAATTCCAATTTTAAACGTAGTCTCAGGTTTGACCTCACTGTATACACAGAAATGATCTAGTACATTGCCACTAATCAGGCTTTACACATAAACCAGTAAACTAAAACCGCCCCCTAGCGGTCAAACACTGCACATGTACAGATGTGTCAATAATCATTTACACCGGAATAATGACGTCACTGACAAACGCCAATAACAGCAATGAAATTATAATTAAAGTCTTCATAGCAAACTCGTCACAGAGCGGATGACGTCACTGACGGGACGTGTGTCATTAACACAATCAAACACGAATTAAAACAGGTCTGCAGCCATCCAAGACAGAAACATACATTTACAAATATTCCTTTATTTTACAATACTTCCCGACATAAACCAACACTAACAACAAATACAGCAAAATCTATGACGATTTTATCATTATGCTTTTGACACAGCTGTTGTATTACAGTCTAAATAAAACAATAGCATGTTTAACAACAGACACTGCAGCACAAATAACCTGTAGCATTTAAAAACAATGACTGTGTTTGTCTTACCATTGAAACGCTGCAGAAGTGTTTGTGTGTAGAGTTGTGTGTATAAGTTACTTCATTCAGAATTGTTGTGTTGTCTCGTTTGTTTAGATTTACGCGCCGCTGAACGTCACGTGATCCCTTGAGCCAATCAGAGCGCTTCATTCAGTTTGACATGGTACGACTACAGCACAAGTGAAAGAAACATGGGCTCAGATGCTGTATGTGTTCTCAGCGTGTGCTTTTCTCTGCGCTGTTCAGGGTGTTTCTAATGAATATTCGAGGAAAGATTTTAATATGTTTGAATGCGGCTGTTTGAGAAATAACTTCACATCTCCGCAGTACATTCATTCGGCCATATACAGCACTTTTGGTGGATTTGGTGTTGTGCTCAGCTTATGGGTAACGCACATGTGGCCGTCGAACAGAACAGACAATAGCATCATGTCAGGATGCATTTCAGAAAAATTACATTTCTACAATAAACATTATGAAAACAAACTTGTTATTTGGAATAATGGGTTGACAAAAAGCCCTTATCACAAAGATGTGATATTTTTCTCTGTGAATCTCATTAGCTTTATACAGAACAATCCATCTGAGGTTTTAATACTTTATTTTTGTAGAAAACTTGTACAGTGTCTGTACAGGTTTGATCACATACAGCTACAGATGAACTTGAAGGACTGATCACAGTTCAGTGGGATAAATAACCTCATTCAAGTGTGTTACTTCTGACCTCTGAGCCCAATGTGTCATTGACCCAGCAAGAAGAAATCACTTCTGTGTTTAAAAAATGTCAGATGATAAATTTAGACGATTCATTGTTTTCCTGTCTTTGCATTCCAGATACTTTTGCAAATGAATAGGAAAGAATTCTTAAACTGACTCATAATGGAATTCCAAAATGATGAGAAAATAATTCAAGACAGAGAAAAAGACATCAAAACAAGAGAGCACACACACGTTATCATGTGTAACACTTGCATAGAAAAATAAACATTATTCTCAGAACAAAACATGATCATATCAAAATATGCGACGTTTATTTATGATATAAAAGTACAGTGTTAAAAATGACAAACAACACTTGTGACAGAACAATCTGTGTCAGGTGCCATTCATCAGATGTTAGCTGTGATTAACACTTCCCTTATGTTTGGTAAAGACAGAAAATTAAAACGGTATAAAACAGAAGTCACAAAACAAACGGCTAAAATGGCAGGGGCTGGGGAATACGGAGGGTTTGTGAAAGTCACATTTTAACATTTCATGTTACAGCAGTAACTACGACAGTCCAGAGACTCGTTGACCTGATTGGAAATTTGGCACAGTTTAAAGTCACAAAGCTTTTCAGAATGATTTACATTTATCACCACTACACAAGATTAACTTCATTTGTTAAAAATATTACTGAAATTGCTGTCATGTGTACAGGTTCACTGATTTTAACACAGTCTTGCCTTATAATTTTTTTAATGAGTTTTAACCTTTAGCTGTGTTTTATTTTATAGATACACAACTCGACACCTGTGCAGTATTTTAAGGGTTTAAGTGTCACTGTGCATAGTTCATGAGGGTGTCTAGAGGATGTTTGGGAGGATGATCATCTGAAAGCTTGTGTCATACAGACGTGGCGTTTTTAACGTGGTGTCCGGCTGCAGATGGTCAGTTAATCATCCGCGTCGTCACCGGGCCGTTTGGTGATCCGGCGCTCTCCCCTCCTACCGGGCGGCCCTCGAGGTTTGGCAAACGCCTGCTTGTGTGCGTGTTGTTTGGGATGAACCTCGTCGTACAGAAACTCAGCCGTCAGCTCGTCACCGTTATCAATTTCTAACTGCGGGGGGAAAAATATGAAGTTTAGCCAGACAGTTACTGCCACATAATATACAAAATATATTCACATTCAGGCAAAATGAGAGGTACTTTTACTTTAAATTAAAATAATCATGAATCTCATGTCGTGCTCAATATCATGATTTATGACACATAATCTTTATACTATCTATAACTGCATTAAATCAGTGTGTTCAATGGATTTCAGGAAAGGCTGTATACCCTCAAACAATGACCTATAACTGTTCCACCTCACACATCAGCACAGTTTGATGAAAGATTATTAACGTTTTTCTTTATAAGAAACAGACAAATCTGTTTTAAGTAACAATCCTCAATCCTCCAGCAGACTGACCTTCTTCTCCACCTCCATCTGGAGTTTGTTCTCCACCATCTCCAGCAGAGGATTCTTACAGCTGGAATACAGCATCCGCTCTCGAATCCCACAGCTGTATCCCGGCATGGAGTAAATAAACACTGACAAACAGAACTCACATCAGCCCAGAGGTCGACTGAGAGCCAGAGACCCTCCATCAGAGCAAAGATCTGAACCAATCTAAAACGTTTTTATCAGTTATGTAGTATGACACAATACTGAGTGAAACTGGACATTCAACAAGAAAAAAAAAATGTAGCTGTATTTTCCTTCAGGACTTCATTGGCTGGTTGAAGGGGAGTTAAAGAGGGATTGGTTTTTTACTGATCAGAGTTTTGATAAAAACTTTGACTATTGAATAAATGTACTAGTAAACATCTTTACATATATTAAGAAAACAGATCTGGTACATTTTGTTTTTATGTCAAGTGTTCCAGCTAATGGTGTAAGTAACCATAGAAACAGCAGCACGTGGAGGTCTGTACCTATAGACTCCAGATAGTCGCCCTCATGAGAGTGTTTGTAACGGAAGAAGTGATACCGCGCCGCGTCTTTGGGAATTCTCTTGGGTAAATCTTTCACTTCTGTGGCGTCCGTGTTTGACAACATAATCAGCTCCTTCTCAAAATTGATGATCTTTCAAAATAAAACAAACACAAATGATGAAATACAAGTTTAGCTTAATAGGTTTTTTTTTTTTTTATTGTAAAGCTAGAAAAATCTTTGAGCAGCTTTTGCACTGATTCTAGATCAGCACTGGTGTTGTGACAGTAGATGAGGGTCACTGTTGCATTGTGGGTATTCTCTCACCAGCTGAATGTAGTTGAGTTTCTTGTCTCTGAAGTGCTGCAGTGCTGACACAGCCTCTCCGTCCAGAGGAAACGCTACACCCTGAAGAGTCTGCTTAGTAGTGTTCACGTGAATATCAGTATTAACCTGCAGACAGACACAGCCAGACGTTTCTCTGACAGTAACTAATGAAACGCTACAATTTAAAACAATCTTTGTCTGCTCTGAACTCATTCATCTATGATCTGTTATCTCAGCACTACAGATGGTACAAAACGAAACCATTACTTCCTGTTTGCGCTGTCTTTGCAACCTCTCTGATTGGTCAGTTTTAGGAATAGGGCCTACTAGTGTTACACTGCATGCCCTTATATGGTTGGAAGTCTAAAACCAGAGATTCCCAACATCACATGACAACACAATGATGTCACACAATCAGCGAAGAGTTCAAAAATATGTTTGATATTAGAAGACTGAAATAATAATGCA
>JAZGTK010009194.1:0-17490 GCA_036877625.1 Ambastaia sidthimunki | reverse complement strand
AAAGATGGTACGTTTTAGTAAACGTTTTGGGAAGCACATTTGACGAAACAGGAAATGCTCAAAATTACTCACAGCAAACCTCGTACTCAAAACATTTTAAGTCCAAGAAAAACACAGCCTTGGGGTCATGAATACTGAAAAAGAGGAACACAATTGGATGTGTCTTTCTTTAGGCTTGTGTACATCTGTGTCTGTCGTGTCGCATCCCCACCGTGATGTGGCGGTGGTAAAAGCGTCGACCACCAGACAATAGTGGCACTATCCCAGGGTGCAGCGATGTAGTGTGGGAACAGGCACTGGCTAATGGAATTGTGCTCTTGTTTCCCGTCTGTATTTTTTTCCACGTTGTCTCACAGCGAGCGAGTGGCTGGGTGCTGGGCTGGGCTTGGGGAGAGCAGTGCAGAGCATGAATTATGCAAAGCTGTCAAAGCAAGCTATCGTCTGTGGCGGCGGCCACACTAAGGCTCAGAACGGGTGGGGGACAGAGATGGAGGGAGCGGGTTCTGCGTTTCTTTGGGCTACATGCTTTTAGTATCCTGGAGCGAACTTTAGCGGTTGGTTGCAGACTGTGGTAAGCGATAGAAAGATTTGGGCAGCAGGATTAGAGAGAGGATTCCAGACAGAGAGGAATGCAGTGAAATGATGGGAGGACGATGCTGCTGATGCAGACATAAATATGATTTTGATGAGACTTACTCACTTACTTTAATAAGTGTCATGCATCCCAATGAGATGCTACCAGTGGAGAAATCAGTGTTGTCAAGGTCAACCAGACACCATGACAGACCACCCGAGTTAGTATATCCTCACCTTTACTGTGTGTGGAATGGTGTGTGTTCAATTAAAACTTCATATCAATGTATTAATCATAAAAAATTATGATTGTAAAGTTATTAGTATTATCATTGTCATAAATAAGCAATGGAGCTGCCATAAATGTTAACAACAGCACTGTGCCATCTGGGGTACTCTGTTGCAAAGAGAGTTTGTACAGACTACCACAGGGAATTTATTATGTACACTGTATTAAATAATGAGCAGAATTACTCACCGTCCATGTTGTGACACCATGGCATTAATGACTACAACTAAGTTATTTTCAAGAAATCGGGCAGAGAACTTACTGCATCAAGTTACTTCGTTGGATGCCTTTTGTCTATAACAACCCTCTCCCAGGAGGCAACTCATTTGGAGTGATATATGATTTGACCCAATCTTAAATTGCATCTGGTAAATATATAAATAAGGAAAGCTCAGGTTACCTTCATTGTGTTTTCTACTCTCTAGGTTTGTGTATGCGTCAGACTCTAAGTCTGTGTAGACCACTACGATACAATAGACGTATATGAAGACTGACCTAATTGGCTGGAAGTTTGCTCATTAGTTTGAATACATATTTATTATATTTCCTCATCATTTTTTACAATAATAATTCATGAGCCCTAGGTTGTAATTAGGTTATATAAAACAAACGGTCTGAATCACAGAATGACTATTAAAATGCAGTATCAATATGATGGCTGTGCAGATTACGGGAGTGTTATAGTTAAAGGAAGAGTTTAAAAGAAAATTAACAGATTTGGGCGTAGAAGGCTTGATAAGGTGGATGCAGCGGATGAACAAAAACAGATGAAGGGATTTAAGGTAAAGTCGAGCAAATAGCACCTGAAACATCTGGGTGGGAGAACTTGTCAGCTGACACTGCTATCATAATCATTATTTATGGAGTATAAAGTCAAAGGTGAAATTTGAAATCCAGAGCTAGTCCCAATGAAATGTAATTACCCAACAAAGAGACTTGCTATAGATGTGCACTTTCAGCCATCAGACCCACACTCTCACACCATCTGCAGAATACCAAATGTGCTTTAGTAAGAAAGATGGGTCATAAAGGTTGCCACCAATTTATTTAACTATGGGCGACTGCATTGGTTCAAAGTCATGACGCCTTATCCGGCTGTTCTCTCAGTTATTGTGAATCCATTAGGTGTGCACTCACATATCATACAACTTTCCAAACCAGGATAAACCCAAAAGCATAATTCAGAATAATTTAGAAAAGCATGCAACTCTCACTCAACACTAGAAAGTTTAGCAAAAACAACAAATGGAGTTTAGAAATGTTACACAGAGTAGCCATTGTGATTTCAGAGTCATTTTGGGAAACTCATAATTATATGCTTAGCTCAGGTCGTCGTGTTTCGTACTCTGCACATGTAAACAGGATGTTATATAAAAGATTGAATTTGTTAAAAGCATTGTTGACATTTACTGTGAGGTTATTAAAGGTATTAAAGAACGTTTTCATTTTTATTTGAAAACGTAACAGTGAAATTGTTGGTCAACAGCTTGCCCTGGGGTCATACTTATATACTTTTATCCATACTTATGTTGTCACTTATTTTCCCTTTTGCCAGCTGGATGTGAATCTGGTTTAGTGAAGCCCTTGGCATTAGATCATCATAAGCAAGGTATAGTCCAATGACATCTTTTTGCCTGGTTGCCCTTTTGCTATGGTTCCCATCGGTCCCTCTGCGTGCTGCTGAGTCTTTGCTTTTCATTGGCCCCACGGGTCAGTGCCCATCTGGGCATGATACGACCGCTGGAGCACTACTGTGATTTATATACCTGCTTGCAGTCCTTCATATTACATTTAAACATTTATAAGTGGATGATTACTTTATTTGCTAAAATCATGCTCCTAGCATTTTAAATAACCTTGATTTAAAAGGTTTCATCTTTCTAAAGGGGGCTGCACAAAAATATGAAAATTTGAAAGCACATAATTGATGTCACTATAGTTTGATCTCCAACTAATCTGCCTTCTATGTAGATTTTGTCATCTAAATGAAATTGATTATAATCTTTATTGAGTCCAGTTGTAAGAATTCTTTTTGGGCTGAACCACTATGTCTAAGCCTCCCCTGCCCCTGGCTAATCTAAATTGATCTGAATACAGGGCTGTAGTACCTGAGGATAACTCAGTGGGTGATGTCCAATACAATGATGGGTAGAAGATTCCCCCGGTGCCTTTTGGCCCAGTGTACCTTTGCAGAACATCACATTCACACAAGAGACTAAAATGGTATAAAGAGAAGTTTAAATTCATTTATCTTACTGAAGTATTGGCTAATGTAATATAGCTCTTTTCCTGACAGGAACATTTTGATATAAGCTCACCATGTATTTACCTCAATCATATCCCATTACAGTGGCTGCGTGCAGTAATGCTGACTTTGTCTCTTCTGTTTCTTTCTGCAGTGTTTTATTGTCCTCATTGTCTCCTATCCCCTTTATGCTGCTTTAAACTGACAGTGGGGTCTCTAGGCAGATGTGATCTCCACTTGTTATTGTGTGTTGACTGCTTCACTAGATAAGATAGAAACACTTCAGAAAAAAATCCTGGAATATCCTTAAACTCGCACACCAGTGAGACTCAATCAATCCCCCAGAGCTTTGTTGAATGGTTTTGGCACAAACCAACCAGGAAACCTACTGAAGAATTACAAGTGTGTGTGGGTCTCACATGACAAAGCCAGTGCAATGAAAGCGAGCATTTTGAGAATCAGAGCTTCTGAATTTACTTTTGCTAAAAGATACATTCTTGATTTTCTGTAAAAACAGGGCTGAATAGCATTTTAATGTGGCAATAAAGAGGTGCATAGATGTTTTGCTTCAAATTTCTCAAATGCGATGCAATTCTGTATAAGGTTACAAATAGTACATTTGTGATTTTCTTTTGCCATTTGAATGTGAAATTGACTGAAACAAGTGTGTGTATCTCAGAATGTACAAGTAATCACAGTATGTAAGTCATTTTAATATGAGGTTCATAGCTAGTCAAGTGCCTTTGTAAAATGAACAAGGTGTTTAAGGGTTATCATAGTACTGTTTTTCCCCCTCACTATTCTCTTATTGACTAATTGATCTTCTAAGGCTAGACAGAGTGACATCTCAATATATACATCCTTATTTCAATATCCCACATCTATCTATTTCTCTTTCTTTCTCTCTGTGTCTCGCTTGCTATCTCACTCTGATTTTCTCTCTGTCTTCTTCTGTCTCTCTAAGCAGGTGAATTGAAACTTCGAGTGTTAAAAGAGGTGCAGAGAAAGACTAACTACTAGTAAAACTCTGATCTACATCAGATAGAGAGAAGGAGAGAAAGGAGAGGCGTAGAAGAGGAGGAACACAGAAGACACAGCATGAATGTAGCATGGAGGTAAAGGAGCGCCGGCCTTACTGCTCCCTCTCTCGGAGCAGGAGAGAACGAGGGAGAGACGGAGAGAGGGAAGAAGATAAAGAAGAGAGGGAGGGCTACAGGGAGGGTCCCGGCAACCGTCGTAACGCAGCTTCATCTTCAGTCGTTACCCAGAAGTCCTACAGCTCCAGTGAGACGCTGAAGGCCTTTGATCAGCACCCATCCACCCAGGGGCTTTATGGACATCGCATGCCTGACATGGTGCCAAGGGACACAGAGGAATACAGAGCTCCAGGTAAGCACACTTTAGCATTCAGCATATGAAAAACAGACTCTCAGATCCTTCAGGCTTTGTTTTGTACTAAATATAACTTTTGGTGGTGTTTTTATATAACTAACACGTCTGAAATATTCAAAACAAATGTAGAAAAAGCTTTTAAATTAGATTTTATTGGCAAATGTATCAGCATTTACAATTTAGGACTTTCTCTAAAAATAGATGATCCCATGTAGATCAATAATGAATAGCCTTCTAAATTTTAAATACGTTTTAACATACTGTGCTGGTGTGGCATACTGATATCACACAAAACAATATGGCTCAACTTCTCCTTGAGCTCTAACCCAAACAAATGTCAAATCTTGCAGCCTTAGTCTTATCAAAATCCAATATATACAATCAAAATAAGTCCAAATCCTACTGTATGCTTTAGAAAATAATGTCATGTTATGAGCCAAAGAACACAATTTTTTCTGGAATGCAAAGTATATTTTAATTAAATGCCCACTCAATAAAAATCCATTGAATTTTGATCCACCAATTCTAATTGGCCAATTATCCACAGAAAACATAAAAACTTTTTATGTACTGGTCAGAAGTTTGGGGTTACTTGACAGTGTTTCTCACTACCTTAAAACTGGCATTCTTAAATGTTGAAAATTTGTTTTTTGGACAAAAATAAAAGTGCAATAACATTTCATCACAAGGCTAAAATTATATGTTAAAAATGATCCCATATGATTCCAACATAGATGGGAACACCTTTAATACTAATTCTAGGCAAAAGGTGTCTACATGTACTTTGAAAATGCTAAAATATAGCACAGCATTAATTTATTTTGGATGCTTTTTAGTATAGCATAGTTTTTAGTTTATTCATAGTTTTAAAGGGTTTATTATTATTCTAAAATAAGACCTTTTTCAATAAAGAATGTGTAACTAAACGTTCAATGTGTAGCGTATAAAACGTCATATAAAAGGTCAAGTGAGCAACTGTTATCTAAAAATGGTCACAATAAATTAAGGTTTTATAGAAATCAATATTTAAACAACATAAAAGCAAAATCTAAGCTATGGAAAGTTTTACTAATAAACTTTTAATTATGTTAAAATGACTTGGTTATTAAAACTTATTTACAAGACTGAATTAAATAAAAAAACATACAAAATTAGTACACCACAGTTAACAAGCCCCTGTTAAACAGCTGCATTCAGGTTGGGCATATCGGTTACCTTCATTTTGAATTACTGTTTAATTTCAGCAGATGTGACACTTATTTGTTGATTATTCACAAAGTCCTCAAACAATTTTATAAATATTTGATGCTTTATCATGATGCAACACTTTTTAAGTAGAAGGGTAGGTTACTGCTCATTCAAATTTAATTTCATTAGAAATACACTTAGATGGTTAATTGTGCTTTATAGCGCGCTTCATAACCTCAGGCTGTTACACTTTGGGGGACGTCCTTAATGAGCGAGTGTTCTGTGCCTGATCTGCACAAAAAGCGACTGAGGGAGATATAGAGAGTTTTCCTGATACAAATGTTCTACCATATGAATTTAATCATAGCCTGCCTAAATCATGGCATTTTGCCCTGCATTGTTTATCACAGACTGCAGTCTCGCAATACAAAATGTATATTTCAGTTAATGCCCTCATGTGGTTATTAGTGTCAGCACTTGTATTTGAGTTATTTTGCTCCATGTGTATTTGAGTGTACTCATTAATTAAATTCCAGTTTATTCATTTTCATGTATCATCTAGTCTGTTGGCCTTTTGTCATAAAGTATTCAGTGTTAGTACGTAGGTGCAAGAATATAGCTACAAAAGCGGAAAAAATAGAAGCATTGTGAGTCTCAAGGTGAATTTCAATCTTAAGTGGAATAGTTTCTATTTTGTGCTGTGTGGTAAATACGAGTTTTTTTTGTGTGCTGGAAGAGGTAGAGAAAAAATACAATAAAATTCAGCTGTTTGAAAGAAAGAAATTCGTTGTGTGTGAATTAAAGGGCCAAATAAGCCAAGGTAATTATGTAAAGGTAAAAATGTGACAAATAATACAAACTGCAAAAATCAATTATAAAATAATTATAAAATGAGTTGTTGTGAAAATGAAATGATTATAATGTTCACTTTAACAATCAATTTATCAGACTAAATGTCTTCTCCTTTCGGTCGTTTTTTATTTTATTTTATTTATGGTGCTATAATTCAAGTTTTCTATTTTTTGAATAAGCAGATATGTTTATAAACACAATGCATTTGAATGGATAAAGAAAAAGGAATAATCTTCACCAAATTATAGTTTGTCTATATTTATAAAAATTTTGCTGTAGTAATGACTATGAGTTAGTAATTACTATTTTGTTTTTCATTTTGCCAAAACTATCTGAAATGTATTGACATTTTTTTCTAAATGAAAATTATCGATGAAGTTAATATTGTTCATGTGACATTCCTTCAAATGAAAGCCATTTTGAATTGACTATTCACTTTTGTCCTTTTTCTGTATGAAAAGATAAAAAATAAACAAAAAATAAAAGCAGCAAAGTGCAAACAGCTTAAACAGATTTTTAAAAGTGTTTTCTTTATATTCTCTTTGTCTTTTTTTTTTATCATTTATCTTTGCATGTATTGTTTAGTGTGTTTCCTTATTTCTTATGTGTTTCCAATGTGACTTTGTTTTCTGTACAATTTCAAAGCTTTTTATTGCTAAGCAGAACACACAAATGCAAATCATACTTAAAAAGAGTTTGAAAGAATAGTCACAAACATGAACTTGGAAAAAGTAGTTGCAACAACTACTTTAATAATTTTGCAGTGCAGTATGCAGTGTAAGGAGTTTATAATAAGTATGCAGTGCAGGAGTTTAGGAAATTACCAGGGAGAATTAAATGCAGTAGGATATGTTTTTTAAATGAAAAGAATGTCTTTTCAGCAAGTTTGCATTTACTTAGTTGTTTCCGCTGCCTGTTTTAAATATGCACTTTGAATCTGGCAGGCCAGAGTCTGTCTTTAAGGCAGCTTGGAATATGCGCCCCTGTTCCTCACCGTGGTCTAAGTTTCTGTGCTGAGACTGGACTCAGTCACCACACACAACTCAGCGGAGCAGACCATATCCAGAACGCAGGGGGCATTTCTCCAGACTGCGCCATGCTTTGGCTTAAATCACATGGAGGAAACTCGCAACTTTCCAGTCGGACCAACTCTGCTTTAACTCTCACAGACACAGAGCAGGACAATAAATCAGACCAGGAGAACGGTGAGTGACCCGAGTTTTATTCTTAAATGTAACCTTATTTTGAGGGAAACTCACAGACGATAAATGCTGGTGACGCATGTGTTCAGAACCACACAAATGGCAAAATACCCATGAGTAATTCACAGCAAAGTCACCTTGAGTCATTCAAGGGCAGGGATGTAATTGGCTGGAGGTAACAATTGGTGGCCAGTGACTGGTTGAGATGACAATATTAATGGGCCGGCTGGTTATGTTTGCACCCTAAGGGGCACGGCGGGAGTTGTAGGCATTTCAGAGGAAATAACATAATTTCCTGCAGCATATGAGCAAATGGCACAGAGAGCGCTAGACGCTTCCTTTGGGTCTGTGCTGAATCATAGATGGCTTTGTTAAAGTCACTCATACTCGTGTGTGGTTCCAGAGGGTGTAGCTGGGCCCGTGAACAAACGCTACGCTGGATGAAGAGGGGCCCACTGGTTTGAAGTGCAAATTGGTCTGCGTTGAAAACCGTAATGCCTTATGGACTAGAAAGTGCTTTTGAAAAAGCAAATTGTCTATATATGAAATACATGCATCTCAAAGCATGCATCTGGATTTTAATTTGATTTTTTTCAGAGGAGGCATCGTGATAGCTTTTGTCCTGTGGCGAGCTCAGTGGGCTGCATTGGACGAGGTTTATTTACTTGTTGTGATGTATGTACGTGTTTTTGCTTTCAAAAGGGAAAAAGGATGTCTCCAACTGTGCAAGGAAATTATATTTTTAAAAAACATTTTTGTTCTAATTTATATTCAGATATTCTCTACTGAGTTGTTGCAGACACATGCAAGATTAGTAAAAATAAATAAGGTTAAAAAGTTTTTTTTTGACAGAAGGGATACCTCTTGTAGAAAATATTTCTTAAAACAGAGAAAAAAATTGGAGTACTCTTTGGACTACGCATTGATCAAAGGAAACTGCATCTGAAATGCACATGCTCTATTTATATGTCAGATTAGACATACTGCTCATTTAGTCTGATATAGTGTTTAATATAATGACAGTATTCACCTGTGAGAAATTTTAGCTTTTAAAAGAGCACTGTTTATCATATACACATTTTTGACAAGAATAAATCATCATATTGCTGTATTTAAGTGCATTAATATAGTATATTTAATATATGCAACATCCCAGCCACCTGTACCTGCAAAATGTGTGTGTGTTTTTTGGCATTGGAACTTTGTCCATTCGAGTCAAAATATAATGATGTAGCTGAGAGTGGGCTGTCTGCTTCAGAGCTTTCCATTAAGAGAATGAGGTCAAGTTTCTCAGCACAGTCGTTCAGCTTCACTCATTCTCAAACTATCTTCTCATCAATTTCTAACTCTCTTTTGACTGCTATATGGAAAACATGTTAAAACTATATAATAGGACTGATTCTGTGCTATACAGAAATTCCTCTACAGAGACTAGTCATTATTATATAATGTTATAGATGACTTTAGAGACTATGATTATTTATTAGTCACTCTGGTGTTACATTGTATAAAGGGTGTTTTTCTACAATAGTGACATTGATGTTGTTTAGTGTTGTAGGGTTTGATAAACGTATACTAGGGTTTTAACAGGAAATTAACCCTTGATTAATGATTTGGCGATATCATATGATACATATTTCTGCAAATTTCTTGATTAAAAGATAATGATAAATTTGATTTACAGTATAGATGACTTTGTATGTTGTTCTTAATCTGTTAATGTAGGCCTCTGTTTGTGGAGAATAATAGATTGTAAATGCATGTATAGAAGACATTGGTAGATATACAGACTAACTGTTAAGCTGCATGTTTAAAGGTGTGGAATACGTTTCCACAGAGACCTCATTGAGGCTGACTGTAAATTGTTCAGAGACGTGTCTTTGGCAACCCAAATAGGACAGGGCTTGAATTTAGTGCGTGATTGTGCACATTTTCTATCATTCCCACAAGTGCCATTTTCATAATGTGGGAGTTTCCTGCACACAATTATCCGATACAACATAAGCTATAGTTGTAATATTAGTTCATTAGTCCACTCTTGAAAAATCAAGTCCTAATAATTGCAGGTAAATCAATGATACTGCATCATTCTCCCAGGCAAAACTAGATTATAACCAGATAACTAGATTAAACTAGCTTATTATAATCGGCAAAGCTGTTTACGCTGCATGCTGCGTCATCAGAACTGTGGTCCAGTTTTTCGCGTCCTATCATGGCACTTACTTGCGTCGTATACACAGTTTTATCCAGCACCATTGAAATAATAGCAGCAGTAGTAAAAATGCTGTGGCTAATGCTCTCAGAGCTTTTGTGCTGTGGGGTATGGAGGGCTACTTAAAACAGCCAACTTCATCATCCTTATAGCACACCTGTTGTATGTCTCCATCTCGCCCTAGTATCCTATCGGACTATATGGGTGTTTTCTCTGCTTTGTGTGTCTGTCAGTTTGGGTTTTGTTTATGCTTAATAGTTTATTATCTACCTTCATTATACATCATAAATGATTTAGCAGCAATGTCTCCTCTCAGGAGAGGAATTTTTTGACATTTTCAAAGCATTCTTTCAGCTACTGTTAATACATTCTGTCTGCCTTTGAAGTTATAAGCTGGTGATTATAGACTTGCGTCATTTTCTACCTATTTAAGTAACTGTTAAAAGTCGCTGAGAAGCAAATGAAAAGAAGGGTCATAGCGTGGGCTTTAAACTGCATACAAAAGATTTACATTTGAATACAATTAAAAGTGAATATTGAGAACAGCAGGTCTGCGTGAGATATACAAACAGTCACGTACAATTGTTAAAATAAAGTTTAACACTCGAACAATTTTTTGAATATATGCAAGATGTCAGTTCTGTGTGTGTCTAAAAATGTGTAAATAGAAAAATAACACACTGATAGCCAATTAGAGGACATCTTCATTGGCTGTTTTGCATAGCATGCTTGTGTTTGTTTGGGTGTCATTTTTAAATATCAACAGCATTTCTCAGAAATCACTTTCTTCAAAGGGGGAATTCCCTACATTTTTAGACGTGAACTTCGGGCCCTGTGGAGAGTCACACATTGGAGTCTGTTTTAGCTACAAGCCACTTCTATTGCTGGTGTCATTTAAGATGATCCATTTTAAGTGCTGTGCTTGAAGATGTATAGCATATTTTGAAAAGTGGGTCTCCGGGACTATATAAACAAGGCTGCTTTCAACATAGGCAATAAAACTATATTTCAGTGAAGCTATTAGAGTCAAAGGAAAACTAAGCTTTAAGCTCTAAGTTTAAAGGTTCAATTAAGGAAATTTAACGTATGAACAGTACATAAGCTTTAACTGGATGTTCACATAAAAACATGTTCCGCTCTGATATTAATTTGGATCTTGTACTTCATACAGAATATTATAAGGTGGAATAAATATGCCAGATTTTTACATTTAAGTTTCATCCGGGAACATAAAAGTCAAATATTCATATTTTCTGGTTGTTATTAAAAAAAAACACTACTGTATATTATCAGACAATATCAATTAACAAGCTTAAATATATACTAATGACAAAGTAGACATGTATGCACATTTAGAGAACTATAAAGACAATTAATCTATTACGTGAGCTGCAAGCCAGACCTCTCACATACAAAAAAAGTCACCATCCACACAATAGCATGTTTTAGCCAGGTTTTACTTTAAAGTTGAGGAAACTTTTTGTTTCTCTTAAAGAAACTTTAGCTAATTTGTATTCCTGTAAAGGATGTTAGAAGTCTCAACAGTCTGGCCAAGTAAGACATTGTGACAAAAGTCATCACTGTGAACAAAAGTTAGAGAAGCTCTTCGTTTGGCCAGGAAATAGCCTGGAAACCCAGCTGCCCTCTGCTTTTGTCTGGCCTGGTCGCTATTACCAGAGGATAAATGACCCCTATCAAGATCTACAGTGCCTCTGAAGCTTTCTCCCTTTTTCCTCGCTCACCCTGTATGTGTGGGTGTTTACACTTGTGTGTTCATGAGTGGTTTGTATATAGGCAACGTGTGTGTGTGTGTGTGTGTGTGTGTACATTTTCACCCCCTAAGGCCAATGAAGGATGCGGCCTCAGTTCTGAAACATCATTATGAGATCTGAGAAAAACCCTTTTCTTGTATGCGGCATGTAGTATCTGCTCCACATTTCCATTTAGCACAATGATGCAGAATTCATTGCTCATCCACTTTATCTATATCAGTCATAGCGATTTGGACTTGTGAGAAATCCCTTTATGCAAATGCATATCATATTCATAACAGACTTATGAAAAAAAAAGGTCTGTTTAGAGTTTTCACACTCGCAGAGAGGCAGACAAAGCAGGTCTGGGGTATGTGTGCCCATGCAGACTCTCCGTCACCTTTCAGCAGGAAGCTTATCCAACCATCTGCCACGGCTACGACCATTGCCCCGCCTCCCTTTATGACATCAGAGTGTTTGCTCCATTGATCATTGCAGACATCAAGGCCAGCTTGCTTTCCATATGCATTTCCACTTTTTCACAACAATGCCCAGAATGTTCGAGAGTGTACCGCCATCTGCGACACGGCAGAGATTCAATGAGTCTCTTCTGCAATGTAAAAGAATTGGGTATGTTCACAAGATGGCCAGCAAACCATTCAAGTGTAGTTTTCACAATGTTTTTCTATTTTCTGTGAGCTGCGGTGCCAAACTTCAAACGGAAAGACTGATGAGGTCTGTGTCTGATGCATTCTCATTACTGCTGGTGGCAGGGAATGTGCGGGATTGTCTGGTATGGACTGATGGTCTAAGTTAACACCCATGAGAGGCCAGTACAGAGTGACTGATTTCCCGCATATGGGCGAAGCAGGTCATACAGAGTGCCAGTGCAGCTTTGGTTTCATAAGCAGCGCGAGACCGATAGAGATAATTACTATGTGTCATATTGTGTCTTTGTCTGCTCTGCTTTTTCTATTACAGTTTAGCAAGAGGACTTTGCCTTAAAGGTTACAGTCCACAGCTATATATAATACAATTGATCGGCTTATAGCAGGATTAGCTTTTGATGGCCTAAAAAAAGATGCCGCGCTTGTGCAATTCTTCAAAAGGTCTTAGCTATATCCCAGAGCACAGATGGAGGGTGTCTTTATCAGGGGTTTAGGGTTTGGGGAAATGTTGCTCTCAATTATAAATACAATATTGTTCTGGAAACAATTTGAGAAATTGACTCAGACCTTTTTTGGTATTTCTAATTGAGCCTAGGCTGCTATGTTTTTTGATGAGGAGAAAGCTTTCAAAGGTTGTCATGAAAATGAAAGAATCTGTCTTCTTACCATTTTGTAATAAAAAGCGTTGAATATATTATAGAATACAAGCAACTGTTTGCTTTCTTGTATTTCATCATACAATTGTAAAAGAAAATTACATTGTATTGAACACATTATGAAGTATCAAACTTGTTATAGGAAAAAGGCAAAACATTACCAGGGATACAGAAAGATTATAGAGAAAAATATGCTTTACTAAATTATGACACTTTGGCATTTGCATGTAGTTACAACAGCAGTTATGGTACATCTCAAATGTAGCATTTGTAGCAAACACTAATCAGTGAGGTTTAATAAAATGATTTTTTGTTCACCATAAGGGTTACGATTTAATGGACACTGCAATGCTTAAAAATAAGTTGTCTCTCACTTATTCAGAGAGTGGCTTTTCCATAGTTACAGAAGGTAACTATGGAAGGATACGGAAGGTTTCAAGGGCAACGTTTCCTTATCATGCTTTTAGAATCAACTGAATTGACTTTGTAATTTTGCAATAAAGCAATATCTCTTTCCCAAACCAGGCAGAAGATTGCTTGTCATTCAGTAGAAATTAATTGTTAAGCTTTCAGTCATAAAGGGGCTGAACTATGGCCAAACCATTCAGTGCTTCTTTTAATAGTTGGCCTTCCTAATTATCCTATTGCCATATACTATATCCATATTACTATATACTATATCCATTTCACTATATACTATAGCTACATTACTATACTATATCTATATAATGTAGTAAATATAATAAATATAATAAATAATAAATATAATTACTATACTATACTATATAATGTAGAAAGAGAAAAATAATAATTGGTTTTAGTAAGACAGCGTTTTGAAATGTTAACTACACAGATCAGTAATGTGTGCCCAAGAATATTCATGATATGGATCGTTATGAGAGGTTCTATAGTGAAACACATATTCTGAATTTATATAAGATCACTTGGCACATGGTAATTAATGTGTTAATGTTTATGTAAGCCTATGTATGTATGTATGTATTTATGCAAGTTATGCAGGGTCCCATATTACTTAAAATTATCAACAACAAAATCAACACTGTATTAAAATTGCTTATCAAAGTATGCCAAGATAAATAAGCCCTTTAATATTATTATACTATTTGTTACTTTAATACGTAATAATGCTCTTGTCTTCCTTGTTACTCTCAAATATAATTGACAAAGGTTTTGCATTAATCAACATGCATTTGGCTATTTCATTTCTATTTGAGGCATTTTCTTTGTCTTAAACTGTAATAGAGCAAGCTGAAACAGTCATTTAAGTAACTCTTAATGGTTTTAAGAGTGGTTTTGAGGCTCTTATTAATTGCACATTTTATTTATATAATTCTTAGATAATTATGCTTTTAAGAAACATTTTGCCAAGATTAAGTACAATTTACAGTATGTGTTACGAAGGTTCTACTTTATGCTTCAGGAAATCCAGCCAAGGTCAGTTAAAAAAGCAAGGCTGAGTGTTTGGATGTTCAATCACATACACATTGCTTCAGCTGTGTACTAAATACACAGTATAAAATGTAATTCCAATGTTTTAAGTATATATATTTTTTCTCCCTAAGAATTGCATAAGATTGCGTGTGATTGCATAGTGAGAACATCAGCTTTGGTCTTTGGGTAGATTGATATTTTGGTAGCCAACTACATCACTCTGTATCCAGCAGGTCAATAATCATCTCTCACTTCAACAAATGCAAACATTCCTCTTTGTAAATAAGTAGAGAGTCAAGGTTTTAAATCTCCCATCACAAAAGGAATGCGGACTCATCTGATGGTGTTCTACCAAATCTATCATTCTTTCTTTTTCGTCTAACAAATAAAAGCTTCCACCCACTCTCCTGGTTTTCACTTGGGAATGTGAAATTTGGCGCTCACCACCTGAATACGTAACGCGCACAAACCAGCCTGCCAAGACCAATCATCCAAACTCTCATTTACTGGGAGAGGAATTTGTTTATGCCTTTGTATAAACAGTTCAGATCTATTAATAACCTTCAATGTAACAGCAGTGCCACAGTTTATTTATTCATATTTGATTGCATGCAAATTATAATTTTCATCCGCTTTTTCATTTTATTGAGAATTGGTCTGTTTTTTTTTACCTCCAGCAGCAGGCTGTAAATGCTTTGTCCCTGTCCATCCATGTTTCGGTCTGTTAGCTACTTTTCTTCTTCTGATATTGATTTTTCCTGTCTGTGTGAGGGGGAACGTGTGCAGGTCATGACCTCCACTGGCCACTTCGTAGGTCACCAAGATAAATTGAGGAAGTTGCCTCTCAGCGCCTTTTAGGGTCACAACTCATTCGCCCTCTCCGTATCTTTTTCCGTATCCATCAGAATTGAGGCAGATGTAGAGGTCAAGCTAAAGGACCTTCCTGGCAGGGTACTCGTCACCTGTCTCAGGCCCAAGCCATTAGATCCTTCATCCTGGATTAAAAAATCAAGTCAATCTCAAGACACTACAGTAAATCATCCTAAGAACCTCCCCTTTAAATCTCATTAAACGTTGACTGCTCCGGCATTGCGTTATTATTTTCATGTCATTCACAATGTAATTTAGGTTTTCTGCTGCAGGATGACCGTCAGCTAAGCCGCTACTTATTCATCAGTGCTGATCTGTAAACGTCCATTATCTCGTGATGACACTGTTAGGTAACACACTAATGATAGTGGTGTGATCTTCTCACTCTGATCACAGCCTGTTCTTGATCCTTGTTAGCATGTGTTCAACAATGCCATCTGGATGTTGTTTGATTGCTATGTGGATTCTGCTGTTGTCTGATTGGATACAACTGCACTCATTGTTTAAGACAGATTCCATTTTACATTTAGCTTTACCCAGAGCTGTTTCATGTACCAAAACCAATTAATTCCTTCAGATTGTTAAAAGTACTTGCTCTTTGAAGCAAATAAGGTTATACTTTGATAAAATGGATATTAAAGCATATGCCTTCAGTTTCTTTCCAAATTATGTCAGTTTAATTCAGTGAAGATAGTGCTGCAACTTTGTTTAAAGACTTCAAATAAAGTCTTTCCTTTCCTAAACTTTCATGAAACTGTACAGTTGTGTGGGAATTGTGAACGGTATCTGCCAGGTTTTTGGCTCCACTGATGGGCCCAGGCAAAACTTGGCAGCGCACACAACAGAAAACCACAAATCGTATTTTTTGAATCGGTGTTGAGCAATATTCTGATTGACATACTTTTGTTTTGCTTGGTAGCACACACTTTTCTGAAACCAAAAAATATCTTCAATATTCTGCCACCATAATATAACAGATGGTTCAGAAGAAAATCCACAAATACTAACAGTCTATAGTATAATAAGGCCATGCATCAAAATCCATATTCATTACATTTGCATCTGCATCTATATTCTTAGCAGACACTTTTCTAAAGTGACTTTAAAGTGCATTCTCTTATGATGATTATTCCACCAGACAAAAAAGAATAAGCACTATCCTTTTAATTCAGCAATTACGTATTTTAATATAGTTGCCATCTTCTTTGCATTTTTTGATTCTGATACTGACACCTTTTGTGTTACATGGGAACGTTATGAGTTTTGAGCAACTTTATTGACCACTGTTTTTGCCACTTTGCTTTAAACAAATGTCTTTTATTACCCTAAATAATCTTGCAATAATATAAATCGCATTAGACCCTTTTATCAACTCTAGACCTGCACACTCAATAAATGCTGATGAATGTGAATAATAAACTTTTTTACAGCCACCGTACTAGTGAATAAGCTTTTTGTTTCTAGAGAAATACTAAAGAAATGTAAAGTTTGGCACCGTTGTTTAAAACTACTTGCTTTTTCTTCATTCTCAGTTTCTGCTCTCTTGATCTGCACTACCAGCTGAACTGTTCACTTTCTGCATCACTTCAGGAGCACATTGAAGGACAGTGTGTATTGTTTTGTGATGTTTCTTGTCTTTAAAACAAGAGTAAATCTGCAGTGTTGTCGTCTGGGACTTCATTAAATTTGCTTTATGGTGGATTTGTTTTCCTCTCTCCACTGTGCAACACACCCCGTTTGCCATGGCTGAGTGTTACTCACAAATGTAGCAGGAAACTACATTAATCTACCACAGGAAAAGATGGATTTTCTGAGTTTTTCTGTTTTATACACCATGCAAATGCAAACAAACAAAACTCCAAAATGGTACAAAACTGACAGAAAAGCGAAGCGCTTTGAAAGCGCTTACAAATAATAACTGATTGTCTAACGTTTCTTTTAATGTTTGTACAAACTGGTAAGCTTTCAAAGCCATTTTTGACCACAAAAAAGGGTATAAAACAGAAAATGTACAAGTTGCTATAAGGTAAAATAACTGTAATTATGTGTTACAATACATCAGGCATTTAAATGGGTCTTTTATGCTTTTGTAACTACTTGTACATGTCATTCATCATATGTGGCAAAGTGTTGATGGAGC